>JARKIC010001391.1:0-124430 GCA_029378375.1 Mycena olivaceomarginata
TTCCGCGTTTCCTGCACTCCGCGTTTTCTGCACTCGATTAATCGGGTACGTCGCATCCAGTCGCGTCTTGGTTTTTTGACCAAAAAAAAACGGCGAAAAATGACAAAAAATAATAATAGTAGTGCTCCTTCCAAATGGCGGCCTGGTAACGAAGCGAAACAGTGGTTCCAGAATTGTTCAGTGCCTCTTCACCTACACTTCAGCACATTGACGGCGCGCAAGCACACGGATTTGCTTAGGACTAATCCTTCCAGGCGCCGGTCTTATGGTCGTTCTTCTCGCGCTATACGCATACGCGGCGTGGTATCCTGTATCTCGGAGACACCTAGACCGGGTCAGCTTTCGTCTTCTCGTGTACGCTCTGGTCGCAAAGTAAGTGCCCTCACACTTGCCCACCAAACTCATCAACCCATCGTTTCGCAGTCTCACCTTCGGGATCGTATTTATCATTGTTACTCTGATTCAGTCGCCCGGTTGGGAATGTGGTTTTCTTATGTTCTTGGTGAATGTAAGTGGCCTCGGCCGCTCCACGTCAAACGTGCATTTCATCTCGCAGCTAACCACCGGCAGCTAAGTCTTATGTTTTCTGCGGGAATGTTCTTCTGCATAGGCATCAATCTACCGTAAGCACCACTAGGTCAACTCCTGAGGAACTGCACAGTGACACTCCCCAGATTGGTCCTTTCGTTCAACCTCAACGGCCAACGAATGGAAAAATATTACATCATGGGAACGGTCTTCATCAGTAGTGTATCCAACGTCATACCATTCGCGTCTGGCCAGTTTGGGTTAGTCCCTTGACCGTAGATATGTGGAATGCCCAATTGATTCCCAGCACCGCGCAGATGGGATACCAACGTCCAGCAGTGCTGGTATCGCAGCACCGACCCGGCGTTCAGGCTCCGCTGGTATATTGGAACGCAGACGGTCTGGCTGCTCCTCGCGTCATTCGGAGAAGTCGTCGCTTTCCTGATCGTTTTAGGGCATCTGGTTGCATACGAAGTCTGTCTCTTCACATTATGCCTCCCCAATGTGCTGACATTGACGACAGAGGCTCGTGACGGGCCTTCAATTTCGTGCGGAAGCCAAAGTGCACCGCAACATTATTCTCCGAATTGGTAAGCTACCATCCAGCTTTCAGGCTCTTAAAATTGACACAAAGATCACTGACAGGCCTGTACCCCTTCGTGTCATGTCTACTGACCACATCTACGTCGATCTTGGATCTGCATGGACTGAGCTCCACCGCACAAACAGAACTCGTACGTCGAATCTGATTATAATTGACCGTGAAAACGGCCTCATCGCATCATAGAATCTGATATTAAGCCTCGCCGGTGCGTTGCTCTTGTGCGCTTGCCGCCATATGTATTCAAGTCCTTAGATCTCGCACTGTTTTCTGCGCGTCCCCTCATCTATGGCCTGCTCGCTGCCACGGATCCGGTGCGTACCAGTTATTTCTGAGGCAAATCCCGGCGCTGATTAACACATAGTCCTTCCTCCGGGCCATGCGTGAGTTACACCCTGGCTCGAAAAATTCAAGCGATTTGGATTCGAGTACTCATGGCGAGGCGCCTCGCTTTTCAACAATCCTGGAGCTTCCCTTGACGACCGTAGAGAGCGAGAGCGGGAAAGATTACATGTTGGAATCTCTTGAACTGGGGCAGACAACGAAGGGGAACGGTGGTACCCCAGAAAATAGCGGGGAAAAGGAACCGGCGGGGTTGCCGGTGCATGCGTTGGATCCCGCCATGCATAGCTCAGGTGCATCTGCAATAAACAATATTGTTTGTCATATTTGAGCTATTATTAGGTATCAGTATTAATATGTAGGATAATTGAGAGCTCAATAATTAAATCAACTCACCTGCCGAATTAGAGAGCAAGTTCAGATGAACGGGTGAGTTATCCGCCATGCAAAAGTGGAGAATACTAAGTTAAATACGAGCATTACTGGCCGCCTATTTAACGCGCACCCAGCATCAAGAAAGCAGGAGCTAGTCAAGAGATCGATTACATCGCTTCTCCGCGGTGCGATATAGTCTGAAAGCACGTTCAACCTCCAAGCGAACCAGTCCTTGTTCCTGGGACAGATATTCCACGGAGACTTCATCGAGGGCAGAGATTCGGCACACAATCCTCCTCACACCTATAGTTGAACCGAATACTTATCTGATTCAACCCCATGGACGCGCCGGACCAAGGGCACCCACAGTGGTTACTAAGCGGGCGAGTTGGGTGTATCGTTCGCCCTTCTTCTGAAGTTTGTTGGTTGAATTTTGATTCAGGAAGTTTGGGCAGTAAATGGAAATGCCGCGGGTGCCGCGCGACTGCCGCGCACTGAGGCGGCGGTCGCTGTTCAATTGCCAGCTAGTCTCTTGTGAAGAGACGCTACAACAAAACAAAGTGCTCGTGCCTGCGCATTGTTGTAGTCTGTCGATATTTTTGAGTATCTGCTTTTGTCTGACCCGTTCTATTCCAGTTCCGCAAGGCGGCCAGCAGTGCTCGTCAGCAGGATGCCGGTATCCTCAAACAGAAACTCCATTACCTCCCTTCCGTCCCCGACACGCCTATTCCCGTCATCTCTGAAACAGAGCCGAAGGCGGGCAAAGGTATCAACCATTCCATGCTCCCAGACGCCATCATCCCTTGGTCTCTTCGCCTCCAAATACATGAGCGGGCTGTCGGGGAGGACGGGGAGGAGAAACTGAACCCGCAGGCAGTCGCGTACATCCTGATGGATTGAATTGACGGCGAAGAGAAGAGGAAAGATGCACGACGTGGCGATGCAGCTGCTTGCAGCACGCTGATGGATCGAGTGCCGGTATCCTTCTCTTCTTCCTCTCATCGTCGTTCTAAATTTCTTCCCGCAGAACGCACGCACTAACTTGAACGCCCAGATACACTGCCAGATCCATGGACAAACTTGAAGCCGCCGGGTCTGTCCTTCCTCCGGCAAGCTCGTCATCAGCCGGGCGGAATGACGCGAGAGTTGGGACAATGGTGGGTTAGCAAAAGAAGATGTGGTTGGTCAACGGTGGGTGTCCATTTAGATAGGTCTTTTGCTTCGAGTATGTATACACGCACTTCTAACAGACAAGGATTATGTGTGCCACATTCGCCCACGCCGCTCGCCCACTCGCTCTTTAACGCCAACCGCTTCCCGTTTCTCACCTGTCTTGGGCTTTTTGTCCCACCATTCCCGACTCGATTCTGGATGCGTGCCCCTCTAGAATTATCGCCTCCCAATTCCACGGCTGATCTACTTCGGCTCGGGCTTGCGAGGCTGATGCTTTTGCTCCCTCCTTTCCGGCCCCACCACCACTCAACGCTCGATGCCCACCGCCACAGCCCCGCCCTCGGGGCCTCGTCCTAACTCCGCACTTCGCACTCTGCACCCCTCATCCGCCTTGTTCATTTACACCACGCTCACGCTTCAAGTTCTCCCGCTGCTCATGCGCTCATGCGTGATCCGTTCCTCGCTCGCGCGGCGCAGGGATACTCGCGCCTTAGCATTCCCTCTCTCTCTCGCACCCCTCGCTCCGTATGCGGTCCACCATCCCGCCACCGTATCGGTCTCCATCTTGATCTCACACCCTGGACTTCTCACTCCTCGCATGCACTGTCTGCTCCCTCGGACTCCTGCTGCTCGCGCAACTTCGCTACTGGTTCGCTGAGCCGACATGTATCCCATTCCACCTCTCTCGAAATTGTGGCTCCGCGGTTTCTGCTTAGTCTTGGTCTCGACCTGGCCTCTGCACGCCGTTCCCATTCGCCGGACTGCTCCTGAAGCGTGATTAGGACTAGGACTAAGACTCGCCTGCCTAGAACTGTGCTCCTTGATCTCCGTCTCCTCTGCGCCGCCTCAACTTAAGAGCACGACGAGGACTGTGACCGGGACGAAAAATAGACTCGGAATCTTACGCGCGAGCTAGCGTGGGTGCTATTAAATAAGCCTTGCAGTCGACATGGACTCCGTCCCACCTCGCGTCGGTTTTTTCGTGTTTTCTTTCTTTCGTTCTCGGTCCAGTTGTAATTCTAATTCTAACTCTAATAAACTATATACTGTCATAATATTTCAAGCGCTGCGCACCAATCACCTACCAACGTTGGATCCCCAGGGAACGCGTTGGGAAAGGGGACTGTACGCGTGCCCGTGCCGATCCATGGTCACTGGTCATGGTTATATATCTCATGGTCAAGTATAGCATGGTTGGGATTTTCGCTAGCGTTCTTGGGTATGGTTAAACTTTTCCGCTAGCGTTCTCAATATTGATTTCATCTGTCTCTCTGTGTATCTACAGTGACAGTACGCTGAATTCCGAATCATCTACGCCCTTGTTCATGTTTTAAGGGTGAGAGTGAGAAACCTTAAAGTAGGATGTACAACACCGGCGTCCGTACGTACGAATCATTCATGGTTTATTTTATTTTTGTTTTTTGGCACGTACCATTATCAACCTCACGTACACCACAAGCAATCTCCCAACACTCTTTTAGACCCGCTTGGAATCTTCTCGCGACCTGCGTGGTTCAGTAATTCGTGGCACACGGAGCGAACAAATCCGATATGCGGTCATCAATATTAATAGCCCGAAGTGCAGTACGAGAACGCGTCTGGACTGCGGAATGTGGGAGCGCGGGTACGGCGTGCATGGGAAAGGTGCGGGTTCGAAAATAGAGGCGAGTGAGTTGCGGTTTCATATACCAGAGGTCCGGGATATGCAAAATTCCGCGCGAAGTGTTCAGACCTACGGAGTTAGAAGTAGTTTGCACTGACACGGCGTACTGCAAGAAATCTAAACAACTCCTGGGGCATGGGAAGCGCACTCGGCGAATGGCGCGGACCGAGCCGATATTAATACCAGAAGGCAGGCAACGTTGCGGAATTTTACTTTGCTGAACTCAAAATACAGGTTTGTAGAAGTGGAGCCTTTTCTTAGAGAGCGCTGACAACCCAGCATATCCGGATGTCATATGACACGGACGCGCACACGTGAAGTTTTAATGTGGCTCGCCCGAGGAAGCGATGCAAAGCGCTCTCCCATTGTGAATCCAAAAGAGTAATAGACAGATAAAAATACATCTTGCACTCTACCGTGCACTCTACCGTCCAATTGCCACCATCCCGACGCTTGCCCCATGTCCACCCCGCCGACCCAGAAGTGTTCTTCTTGCAAGTGCCAGAGACCTTTGGAATTTTTCGACCTTCAACACGGTGTCCGCCGAAAAACCTGTCGCGCATGTCTGCTCAAGAAAAATCCGAAGCGGCATGTAACACAGAAAGAAAACAATCCGACTCACGAGAATGCGGGACCCGTCGAGGACGATCCTGAGGATGATTCGTACTTGTCCATCGTCACCTTGGAGGATTTTCTTGCCGCCATTGCGATGGACGAGAATGCGCGGTCTCTCGGTGCTCTCATTGATGCAAGTGCGGCAGGCCAGACGGGAAAAGGGCTGGCAGATACGATCGCGCTCGAAATACAGCAGTGCATTGACTATAGATTTATGTGAGCGTAGTTCTTGTTACTCGAAACATTCCACTTACTCAATGGCGTTCGACAGCTATCATAGTAAATATGAGCAGAAGAACACCGACCTTGTTCGTTACATGTATCACTGCTCGCAGATCCAGTTTCGTCAGCACAAACCGAGGAAAGAACAGAAGCCGCGACACGACATGGGCGGTGCCTGGAGATCGGGAAGGTGCTCGGCGCCGTCGGAATACGATGGGTTATGTTTTCATGTAATTTTCGCGTACGAAATCGTGATTACATCAAATCTGCAATTATTGAAGTCGACGTCGGACAAGTGTTCTCGGAGAAAGCGGAGATATCTCTCCGGAAAGCTCCCGCATTACTTTGAGTCCGGAAAGCTCTCTCCGCATCACTTAAGGACAATGGGCTTCAAAGCGCTCACTTACCAAATGGGCTGACCGTGCACGTGCGTCCGGATGGTGCTGGGTCCTTTGCGTTTTGTCCTTTTCTTGAAGGGATTGCCATCTTCCAGTGTAACGTTAGCGCTTGGCTTGATAGAGGCAGTGGCACAATGGCGATGTCGGTGGTGTCGGGCAACGTTACTTAGCCCCATCGGCACAAATTTTTCCCACCCAGCAATTCTCTCAATTTCCAGTCCTCCACACACCCAAGGGATCCAGCTTCGCTTTCTCACCGCCTCGATATTTCAACATGCGCTTAGGAGGTTGAGCCCAGGAACAAAACCGAATGATCGCCCCTATCCGTTCGCTTGTGGCCGAAATGCCGAAGGGGGCTGTGTGACCAACGTCTCATTTTCCCTTTCTTCCCACTCTCACCACTCTCGCTTTCCCTTCGACTTGGATGAAATTCTACTCAGTACTGGCCCTCGGGGCGGCCCTCACGACGAGCGTCGCCGCCCTCCCGAAAATCACGCGTACGGGGCGATACCTGTACTCGGCAGACGGGACTCGGTTTTTCGTCAAGGGGATTGCGTACCAGCAGCAGGGTGCGTGCTCGTCGTACTCTATGCAAGTCCTAATCTCGACGCAGGACTAATCATCTCTGGCCCCGACAATCCCCTGAATCAGCCCTCGACGTGTGCGTCCCCTAGTCCTCATTTCTTTCAATCATCCCACGACACTGACGCTGGTGTGTCGTCTCCTAGTCGTCGACCAGCTCGCAGATAACAAGGGCTGCGCACGCGACCTTCCCCAGTTGAAGAAGCTCGGCGTTAACGCGATCCGGGCATACAGCGTCGACTCGACGCTGAACCACGACTCGTGCATGGCTGCGCTGAGTGGGGCGGGAATATACGTTATGTGCGTCGTTGCCTCGTTTCTTTCATTCTACTCTGCTGATAATAATCACACCGCCAGCTTGGATCTGACACTCCGTGCGTCGCCCTGCCTCCGCGTGTTGCGCTTATACTGACTGACACGACCAGCGCTCAACGGCTCCATTGACACGACACAGCCCACCTGGGGGACGAACCTCCTCGACCAGGTGTGTGCCTTCCTCCTTTCGTCCTCCCCTTTCCTCTAAGTATTACATCCACCCTTCATTCTGCTCTTCTTCTCCCGCTCCACCCACCTCTCTCGATCACGCACCCTAACAATACGCTCCCATCCCGTCGCCATCATGATACCGATTCCATATTCTCTTCATTCGCACATATTCTATTTATTCGCACCTACTCACATCGCGGTAGTACATCAAAACCATCAACGTCTTCTCGAAATACGACAACATCCTCGCGTTCAACGTCGGAAACGAGGTGCTCACCGCCGACGCAACCAACGCTGCGCCGTTCTTGAAGGCCGCGGCGCGGGATATCAAGGCGTATTTGTGCGTTATCAATTCTCCTTCTCCTCGAATAAATTGTTCACATCCCGCAGGACATCCATCTCCTCCTCCGCACTCGTCGGCTATGCGGACATCGACGGCGCCTCCTCTTTCCGCGACGCCGTCTCCGCCTACCTGTCGTGCGACCCGAGCGGCGCGGGCAAAGGCGATACGAGCATTGATCTGTTTGGGCTGAATAATTAGTGAGTTGTTAATGGGGTCGTATTGGAACTCGAGCAAAAACTAACGGACCTTGGCACTCCAGCGAATGGTGCGGCGACGCGGCAACTACGACGTACGACGGCATCAACAAGGAGTTTGCGAATTACAACGTTGCTGCGTATTTGTGAGTACCCTGCTTTCCATCCCTTCCCTCATTCCCCGCGCTAATTGTCCCCAGCTCCGAATTCGGTTCTGAGAACTGCAGCCCCGGCGTCCGCCCCTGGACCGAAGTCGGCACCCTCTTCGCTTCCCCCATGACCGACGTCTGGTCCGGCGGCCTCGCCTTCTCCTACTTCCCCGCTTCGAGCGCAGGCCACGAGTTCGGCATGGCCACGCTCTCCTCCGATAACTCCAGCGTCACCACCAACACCGACTTTGACAACCTCGCCTCGCAGTACGCCAAGGTCTCCTTCGTCGCCACCCCCGCACAGGCGAGCGCCGCGCAGTCGACCTTTGGCGCCTGCCCCGCCGAGGGCGCGAGCCTCGCCGCGAGCGCCACGCTCCCGCCGACGCCGAACGACAGCGCGTGCGCGTGCGTCGCGAGCAAGCTCGGCTGCAGCTTCAAGGTCCCGGCGAACGGGGACTTTACGGCGCTGGTGGGGACGCTGACGGGCCAGGTGTGCGGGCTGCTGCCGAACGTGAACGGGAGCTGTGCGGATATTGGGGCGAATGGGACGTCGGGTGTGTATGGGATCATGGCGCAGTGCGATCCGGGTGCGTCTCTCGTCTTTTGCCTCCCTCTTCCTTCTTCCTTCTTCTGCCCTTCCCGTATATACTGACGACGACGACGCTGTGCAGTTACTCGCCTCTCGTACGCGTTCTCGCAGTTCTACGAGCTCTCCGCACGCGTGGACACCTCGTGCGACTTCTCGGGCAACGCCACGATCAACCCCAGCATGATAACGGCCCCCTCCGCGGCCGTGAGCCAGTGCCTTCCGAGCCCCAGCGCGGTCTTCACGCCCACCGCGCCCGCGGGCGCGTCCTCCGCCGCCGGCGCCTCCGGGACGAGCGCCGCGGGGACCGGTGGAGGCGGAACCGGTGGCACGACCGGCGGCGCGATGAGCGTGCGCGTGGGGCTGGCGGCGGCGGTGGTGTGTGTGCTGGGCGGGATGGGGTTGGTGTGGATGTGAGCGCGCGGACTTGGATTGCGAGGACTTGGCTTCGGACGGACAAATTTGTACTTGCTCAGACACGCTTACTTGGAAGAGATGTCTTAATACTTCGTGCAGTGGATACCTACGCGTAAACCTATATCTATGGAAACAAAAACTATGGCTTGTTTATTTGAACCGACGCATATCAGTCGCCTACAATTGTCCAACGCAATTCCCCGAGTTGAGTACTTTGAATTCGTAGCGAGGACGAGTGCATCAGATTCAAATTTGAATCAGTGGACGAATCTGACAGAAGAGTATACAGAGCCGGAAGGGATAAAGGTGCCATTACATCCGGCTCAGGAACAGTTGGAGAGAGGGAGCTACTCGGAATATAGGACAGTTATTTAGAAGACATCCTTTTAAAAGCGGAGACACACGAGTGAACGGGATAGATAAATGACCAGGTACTTCCACAGCTCTTTTTTCGTATAGATGACTCACTGATCACCGGTGCCGATTTCAGACATCAGCGAAAATTATTGGGCGCAACGAAACTCGAGCTCGATGCACAACCAACGCACGTCGAGCACGGCAGAGTGAGTCCAGCGTAGATTCTGTGCGGTTGAAGGACGCCGTACCGGGAATGATACCACCAAATAAAGAGAAAGCGAAAGCGCCAGTGAAGTGGGGAGAGACCGTGGTAATATGGAACATTCTGGGCCTCACGGTAGAGGTTATAATACGCACTTTGAGGGGGTCGCTAGCCAGGGAGAATGTGAAGGGAGTCACGAGTGGTGGCAGGGAACACGCATTTGTGTTCCATGCTCGTGTGTCTGACGGGTTGAAAACAGAACTTACTTTCTTCCGCTTCCGGCGGCAAGGCTGGGCTAAGCCGGATGAAGGAGAGGCGTTTTTTTATCATGGTCGGTTAAGCCGAAATCCGAACCTGCTTGTCCCCTTCATTTGCTCTTGCTCCATCGTGCTTCATCAGGTTGTCATCTACATGCCTGCGGAATTCCGGATATCCCAGTAACCATTGGGTTCGTCGATCCATCTGTTATTCTGGCCAACCACCCTCTTCGCGGACCCGGTCGCACCACCTGGACCAACTCTATGCGACTATTGGCCGCAGTACTAGCGGGACTCCATCTGTGCAATCTTCTGAGTGCCCTTTTAATTTTATCCCCCGAGCCTCTTCGGTATCATCGTCTCGCACCCACATTGAAACGTTGCGCGGCATCCACTTAGGGCTCCGACCCGGCCGTTACATGTTTCCGCTGGCGGGCAAACGGACGGGTACCACAGTGAAATAACAGGTAATTTGATTTACTGAGGTACTAACCGTTGTAAATATAAGCTCACACCCGTACTACTACCCTTTAGGAAGCCTCTACTCTCGTACAGAGATGACAGTGGACTCGGGCTCACGGAACAGTTCGGCTTGAGTTCGGTACTTTCCAGGCTTTTGCCGAGGCCTCCACAAAAAATCCACCCAACAACGATTTCGGGTGTATGTTTGCTTTTTTCGGGTGCGTTTAGGCTCAGCTCATTCCAGCTACCGCTCGTTCGCCCACAAGGCTCAAAATTAGGTCAAAATACTGCAAAATCTGGCGTAAGAACCATTTGTAAGCCAGAACCAGTCTGTTCCCGTTGAACGGACGGGTACGGGTACCCCGTTTACGGGTCGACCCGGCCGTACCCGTCCCGTCGAAAAACCCGCCCGTTCCCGTCCGTTGACCCGTCGGCGACGGGCACGGGTTGGAGCCCCCTTCAACGCAGAAGGGACTGATCCATTCGTCCGAGTCTCTCTGATTCCAAGATCTTTGGACCGCTCCACCGCAACTTCAGGCTCCCTTTATGATTCCTCCCATGTGCAACGGCAGCTTGAAACACATTTCTCAAGGCTTTTCCAGAAGCTTCTGAGATGCGTTGACTTAGAGAATCGCGCGCCACATCGGTGTGGTAGGTACGCTATCCTAACGTTTGCTGAGCGGTGTTACTGGTACTTTTGCTTCGGTGTGCTATTGAAGGCCTGTGTCAATTCCACTCAGACTCACTGTCGACCTCAAATACGTCCTACCCATCCCAACTATGCGGACGCTTTCCTACATTGTGCGGCCAGGCCCCGGAGTTCTAGCCCTTACCACGAACGTGCGTCGCTTCCGGCTCTGCTACATCCAAGGACTCATGCCGCCGCCCTCACAACAAAGGCCGCGTACTTCATTCCCTTCCCCGGACGCCTTTCTTATCGATTCGCGTTTTTTGAAAAACTTGATCAAGGCAATTTAAAATCTCGTTGAAACGTACGCGAGTCGGCAGAGTGACAGCCGCACGTCACTCCAGACTGGGGTGAGTCTTTCTAAGTCCCAAATCCAACACTTGCTGTGACTCCTTGCTTTGATGGAGGAACTGAAGCGAGACGAACCTTTTGCGTCTCAAATGTCCGCGGGATTATATCGGTCGCCAGGGTAAGTTTTGCTCAGCCGATGTCCCCAATGCAGTCTTCCGCTTCTTCCGCTTTAGGTTTTCTCGCTGAGAACAAAGGGGAACAGAATCTTCGATGACGGCACAAAGGACCGAGTTGTGGCCTTGTGTATTGTACGCTTTCGCTTACCGGAGTCAACAGCATGTCGCGTAATGCGATCGAATTTTGAAGCGCCACTCTTTGACTGGGCCCATGGACAGGCGTTTAAAAGGACCTCCGTTCCACTGCTCAACTCTCGATATCACCCCGCCACCCCTGTCTCTCGCCTTCCCTGAATGATGTGTCAACAATTGGCGTGCGTCTCTTTGTGCTGTGCTTTTGATACCGTAGAGTTGATGCCCTCCTTTTCTACAGCGAAGGAACCCGATGGACACGCTGCGGGGTTTGTTTGAGCTCTATGTGCCTTGATTATATTTCCTTTCCTCTCATTCTCGTTTTCTGCAGCACTTCCAGCGTCATCTTGTCGTCGCCATCGTGGACTGCAACACCAAGCGCTGTGAACGCTCAGTTTACCACCCGAGCGGCTGTCGGCTGCCCACATGCGCCAAGGTGCGAATACCACTCACTGTCTCGTTGCAACTACGCGACACTCAACTGCTTGGCTTTATTTCAGAATTTTGGGCAGCAGATCGAGAGGGATATTGATCGTACTGACGATCACTGTTGGGTGTGTCGAGCGGCCGAGGAGCGCGCCGCCCGCAGGTGATGACCTTGATCTCTTGCCCTCGGAGGTCGCCTGCCCATAGGTGTCTCATTAATGTATAACATATGTCCGTCTGCGCTGCTCGAGTGCAATTTTAGCTTCAGCCTTGAAGAAACAATACATAACGGACGCAACCTTCCAAGAGCAGAGTTATCTTTCTCTAAGACCTGCAATCTGCATCCACTTTTATTCGCCCATGAGAAGAAATGTGGCGAAGAACAAATGCGTCTGAATCCAGTGCCGGGGCGATGGTGCTTCGTGCTCGAACTACATAAAACGGCCGATCCGCGAGGATGTATCTGGGCTTGGATCCGTTGGTCTGACTAACCCAGCTTGTGGACCATTGTCCATCGGATTGGTTTGCCACAAAATGGAATTTTGACAAGGCAACGATCACGGGTCTTCACAATATGCCACAAGAGCCAGGCAGAGAGCAAGTTGATATCTGTAGAGATATAGGAAATGACGAGCGTTGGTAAATAGATAGATTCCGACGCCGAGCGCATTGGAGGAGGGAGACACACAAGAAAATCAGAATGAAGTGGCCGAATCAAAAGGAAAAGGATGCTTTCCGGTTCCTATTCTGGCAATCGTGTTTATCCAGATGGAGCTGTGAAGGGAGAGATTGACCCGGATGGCAGATATGTAGAGAGACTACGCGCGAGGACCCAGGTGAGCAACCCGCAGCGGACAGAATCGATTATCCAAAGATGCCTGCGGCATCGGGGAACCAAGGTGGAAGAGTTCGTCGAACGGCCCCCACGAAATTCATCCAATGGGAAGAGTGCGCGTCCCAGATTGTCGTCATTCGGTAGCGCAAGTTCTCAGGGAACAGTCGCAGCGAAGCACTACAGATAATGATTCATTACGACCTTGGAGTCATACACCACCGTAATCGCTCTTGAACGCGTCGGCATCACCCACAACCACCGCCCGTCGCCATCTGCAAACTCTAACAGTTTGGTGTGCCCCCACGCTGTTGAGTCGCTGCACGCGAACCTTGCGGCAATGTACAGCATGCCATATCTCCCGTGGTGCACGAATATAGGGTGCTAGAGTGGCGGGAGAGAGATTTTAAGGTGAAACGCGGGGATGTTGAAGGGAATGCTGGAGAGTGAGAAGGTGGCGCGACCATGTCAATCGTGGGATTGTGCCCGGTCGTGGCGCATTCACTGCATTCAGACCCCCCCCGTAGGCACAGATGTGCCTACGTTCGCAGACCCCTGCCGAGGTGCGTCTATCCATGCCGAGGTTGGTTTACGTTGGTCTAGCATGTCTGCCTACACGAGGCCTGCCCACGTTGGCAGATCCCAGCCGATGGTGGTGTGCCTATCATGGCCGACCTTGGCCGACCTGAGTCCGCCTGTTCCGGCAGGAACGGGTAGACCAACCTCGGCAGGGATTGGCAGGTGGATCGGCAAAGGTCGGCGTGGTCTGCCTACACATATGCCTACTGGGATCTGGCAGACCTGTGCCTATGGGGGGGTCTGAATGCAGTGATTGTAACGAAACAATGAGAGCAAGCGTGTGAATGGCCGCCGAAATGGCGTCTCGGCCACCGCGGGACCGTCAAAGTCCATGACTTCAAAGATGAGCTCGTAAGTGTCGGCACGCAAGGGGCTCTTGAGGACAGTCATGATGTGCTCGCAATGCGATTTGCCGAATGGCGTTACCTGGAAGCTCTAAAGTGGTGGAAGGTCGAATTTGAGTGGCGTCGATCTCATTATTGAAGTCCAATTTGCGTATCGAACCCCAGAGGCCATCAAATGATAGAAACGAGTATACCCGGACGTGGAGCGGGGAGTTCGAGGTATTGAAGGCGAGTATTATGAGGTACTGTCCCGGGCATAAAACTAACCCGGAGTGCGGCTGCTCAGAGAAGTTTATCAGTATTTGTGGGGCTGAATAGAATATTGGCATACCTATGTGTGGAATGCACTAAAGAGGATGAGCTCCCCGGCCCTCCAGTTGACCAAAATAATAGAACAAGGACTGTGGATAGTGCATGTAAAGTAGTCGCCGCAAATCTGGAGTCCAGAAAGTGGGATGGCTCCGGTTTGAAGGTCAAGCAATTCGCGAGAGTCTCCCGTTGTTAGATTGACTTCGAAGATCAAGACATGGTGCGAAAAGTGCCTGCGCTACCGGTTACTTGGAGCGGATCGGCACATCAGACAATACGCACGGGTCGGAGAAGGACAAAGCCATCACCGCGCTTGTTGAACTACGCAAATCGAATTTCGCCATTCTTACTTCGTGTCCAGGGCGTTCCCGACTCCACACGAGGTTTCCTGTCCGCGCATCTAGGCATTGGAGGGAAGTACAGCCGTCGGACTGCTTCACGTATGCGATGATGTGAGTCGCTGATGGGAAAATGGCTTGCGCAGAGGAGGCTGGGAATGGTAATGCAAACGTCTGCTGACTCAGGATTGTTGGAGGCTTCAGGGAGGTGGGCGACCATGTGCTCGGGCCAGCTACAAGGTCCTTAATCTCGTCGTTGAGCGCGTCCGTAGACAACGCCTCAACACCGTCAAACGGAATGTCGATGAGATGACGAGAAGACAGGTCCAAAACCGCACAGACACTGCATTCAGACCCCCCCGTAGGCACAGATGTGCCTACGTTCGCAGATCCCTGCCGAGGTGCGTCTACCCAAGCCGAGGTTGGTTTACGTTGGCCTAGCATATCTGCCTACACGAGGCCTGCCCACGTTGGCAGATCCCGGCCGACGGTGGTGTGCCTATCGTGGCCGACCCTGGCCGACCTGAGTCCGTCTATTCCGGCCGGGACAGGTAGACCAACCTCGGCAGGGATCGGCAGATGGATCGGCAAAGGTCGGCGTGGTCTGCCTACACATAGGCCTACTGGGATCCGGCAGACCTGTGCCTATGGGGGGGTCTGAATGCAGTGAGAGCCAGACTGGTCTTGAGGTCGAGATTTTATGCAGATATCTGTTCGCCTACCAACGGTGAGCGCCCCATAGACGTGCTAGTAAACAGAGAGCGCACTCGAGAAAGGGAGAGGATCGTAGATACATCTGTAGGGGCCGGGATCGAGAAAAGAATGTCCGCGTTGAGTTAGTCCAAACACATTGCTGGATGGCGACGAGGTGTGGTAAAGTGTGGGCTGCAGTGTGTGCAAGCTGTGTGGCAGCCGTGACAGTCGTTATCCCAATTCCCAACGAGAATCGGCGCTATCGCCCGAAACGTGCCCCGTCAAGCCGCGCCGGGGGTTCGAACTCCAAACAAGGTTCAAAGCAATTCTTGAGTAGGAACCCAATCAAATTGATCTTCAGAGATAGCTAGGCACATACATACACAAGCAAATGAGGTGCAAGTTCAAAATGTATTGAAGCGTTCGATATAAATTCGTTCCTTGCGCCGTACGATGCAGCGGAAGGAAGAACCCGCCAGTGCACTGGAATCGAACCGCGCCATCTTCTTGGCACTACATATAGATTGTCTGGCTCTCCGGAAGCCACGAATTGTATTTCTGAAGCGTCGCGATTCCTGCTTATTAGCGTCGTTTTTCGGCTGCGCATAAAACAGAAACTGGTGAAGAAACTTCATTTAACAATTGAACAATGTGCTATTCATCTACGTATAAAATATACTTAGGTACGGATACCTCGATGAACCCAAGAGTAGGAAGTGAGAGTCGTGAAAGTCATATGTAAGTATCGTAAGAAATCGTAAGTGTCGTAAGCCTCAGAGCCTTGAAGTCACGAGTGAGTCGACACCCGGTTCAGTTCAACGTTGCACTCTATTATTCTTGAGGCTGGGACTTTGAGTGTCATCACTCGCCTGGAACTCCGGATGCAGCAAGGTATAATCACAAACGTGATGAGGATATATGAGACAATTCGAAAATCGCGTGGTACATTGACACAGAGCTATCACTCCTGCTTCTGGTATTCTTTTCAAATTCAAGGGCAGAACGTAATCGTGTACGCTGCGTTGCTGCTGGTCGGGCAGGTCCAGAGTGCGGTCCCGCTCGGCTCGTCGTACGCAAATGCGTATGCATTCGGGCCTGCAGTTGGGGGTGTCATTGTCAGGATCACGCACCATCAGCCCTCTATGGGAGTACTTACAGTTATCCTCTGCAACAAGGAGCGTAAGTTAGTATATATATTCAACGCGTGCGGGAAGAGGAGGGACTGACTGAAGTAGCTGTAGTTTGTAACACCCGACGCCGGGCAGGTAGGCTGAGTGCCGTGAATCCCACTGCAGCAGTTGGGCGAGTCATCTGATAAAAATTTGAAGCCAACTTCAGAAGCAATACACATATAATAATTGAAACACATACCGGCATGCCCATTAAGTGCATCAACGGTGCACGCGCTGTTGCATCCGACAACAAAACCGTTCGAATCGACGGGGCCACGCTGAGCGGCGGGGCCTAGAATCAAATCAGAATCATATGTCAGGGTTTGGGTTTGTTTTGTTGGGATGCAAACGATACGCACAGTTGGGACCGAGATCAACAGGGCACGAGGGAATCCCACACCCGACATTGTTGTCGATGCGCATCCTGTCTCACGAGTGAGTTCTGCCGTCAACGATGGAATAATAGTGAACTGGACACACGGCAAGTTGTACCCATCGACGAGGGAGACTACAGACGGCGAAGTAAGGTATGGAAGGGCGTGTAAGCAAGAATAGGATGAATGAGTGGGAAAGAACGGAAACTTACCATCGAAAAAGTCGGTTCCGCCGCCGTTGAAGTTGAACCTAATTAGGTTCATGTCAGATGGGATTTATTCACCCAGGAAGGAGAGGCTCTGACTCGGCCAAGGTGGCGGGAGGAACACCTGTGCCCGTGTTAACGTCACAAAGCTTCATTCGGTCTCGTCAGCGCCCGCTCAACGAAATTCGCGAAGCGAAGAATGGAGTCGACGCACGAGTCCCCCGTTGCATCCGCCATCGAGGCACGAGTTCGGCCCCGGGTTGGTGGTGAAATCACAGGTGCGGCGTCCCTGTTGAAATTGAGATCGCAATATCCAAGCCAAATTCAGAGAAGAGGTCGAACCCAGATACGACCGTCCTAACATTCACATTGACCGTTCATTTGAGTCAATTGTGATTCAGCACGAAAGGAGGAGATAAAAGAACCCACCCAGTCGCTGGCGACGTCGAAGGTCACCTTGGAGAAGGAGGGGGCGGTCCATCTACGATGGCGTGTTAGCCGGTCGATCCCGAGGATACGGGCAGTGCTTTTCCATACCCAGTTGGCTGCGAAGGGCGTCCACCGGAGGAGGTGAAGAGCTGGGAGGGATTTAATTCAATACGTAGTTTGTGTATGTATGCGAATGCATACCGCGGGCCTAGCAGAAGGTAAGGATATTAACAAAACCATCCCAATGGACGACATACCAGATGGTGAACGGGCACGCGTTGTAAACCTATCAGCGGAGTTGAGTTTCGACGAAGAGTCTAAGGAAACCGACGCACGGTCAAGGTACGGGCCGTAACAGTAGAGGCTATAGTAGCCAAAGAAGGAGCGACGAAGGACTTCATATTCAGACGGAAAGGATGTGAGAGAAAGGAGTGGTGATTTCATCTCGCCACCAGAGCCTTGCCTTTTATACCACCGATCGACCAAGGATCCGCCATCTCTGCAGACTGCGGGGCCACGGAAAGAAAGGGTATCCATCTGTATCCATGGCGTCGATCAGGCTTGCTCAAGCCCAAGAGGAGCTGGCCGGGAAAATTATTGAATTTGAAGGTTTCACGCATGGCACTGTGTGAAATGACTGAATGGGTCAACACACAGATTCGGAAATTACTATGCGACGTGCGTGCAAAAAAAGGACGTCGCGAACGTGCGGATCACCCACAGTTACACTGACCCCGATTCCATGGGTGTAGCAAAACGGGAGGTGCAGCTATCTGTAATTTCCGCGTTGCTTTGAGTCTGGGGCAAAAGCCTGAGAAGCATTCCACATACGTCATTTTACGGAAGCGTTTCACACCACATGGTTGCAAAAATGAGCCGCCGTAACGCTGAAATACGAACTCGCATTGGATCCGTGGTGGAGAAGAGGTAGGACTTGCCGGTCGTTGCAAAACGTTCTTCGTGCATACCGATGCAGTTCCCACGGAATCAGCAGATGGAGGACAATCGTCTTGACGAGATGAGACCTGAGCGTCGGGAGAAAATTATTGCAGATCGCCATGACCACTGACTCAGTGGTTTGGGAAGAGAAACGATCAGCAGCGTGAGGAAATCGATTATCCCGATCAAATCACGGCATCGACTCCCGGCGTCTCGGCTTGGGGTCTTCGCGTCGGATGCCTTGCATCTGGAAAACGCACTTGGCCATATAAAGCCATATAGAGGATCTTAGCACGATAGACGGAAAGACATACCCCCTAAATTTAGAGGCCCGCATGTGTTGATAGACCCTCTTAGAGCACCAGCGTTAGAGCCATAGAGCCACATAGAGCTACGTAGAACATGCACTTCTATCACAGGACTGCAGAAAAATACTTTTGATTGCTCAAGATGCACAATAAAAAGAGCGAAAAACGCGAAAATAAATTGGTTACTATCCACAACATGAAATTGAATGACAGGTGTTCGACGCAAGAACAGTGGCTGATCGGGGTAAGTATTAGAACACGTATCCGTGCGCGGCGGCGACGACATCAACAGTTAAGCATATTTTGAAGCATGCCAGTTGTTGAGGTCACCGGAGAGGTAGAAAGGGGAGCTCGAATATTGCTTACGGAGGGAGGCAATGTCGATAGCTTGAAAGCTTGAGGACATGTGGGCTTGCAGACACTTGAGGAGTTTGTGTCCGATGACGAGGCAGCACATCCAAGACCACGAGGAGGGCATCTTGATGACTTCGAGTCCAGAAGGCAATAACATCGAGCCGAGCACTGCCGGAGAAGAAGTTTGGTGACACAATTGAAGCTCGACAGCAGGGACAAGGTAAGACGAGACCAGAAAGTGTGAGATGTAATGGGACAGGAATTCGGTGAAGGCCACGGGACAGAAAAACTTGAGGACAGACTAGTATTTCTTGAGTTGACGCGAATCTGGTGGTACAAAGTGATGTGCAGTGCACGGAGGCAACTGAGGTATGTAGATGCCAGAACACGTAGATAGCGGGGCAAGAAGGATTGAATGAGGGAAGAGGAGTGGGGAAGGACTCGGAGAGATGATGGAGAAAAGGAAGAAGTGCCATAAGACCACGTATGCTGTCGACTCCGACGGCTCGCTCGGAAATCAGGCAACATTAGCCATGACATAACATAGAGGCAGGTGTGCCGAGACCGAGGATGTTTGTAGCGGAGAGTAGAGGATGGCGCACTGCGTAGATGATGTGCTCTGAGAGGCTCTACACAGAGCTGGCGGCTCTAACGGGATCTACCGAGACATTGCGGTGCTAACGCGTGGCGTGCCGTCTAACTGTCAGAAACTCGTTTCCAGATGTGAGCTTCTACGAAGTCTCGCAAGTTCGCAAGTTCAACTTCAGAATAAACAAACAAATAAATACAAAACCATCAAAGCATAATCATGAGGGGACCTTGCAGCAGCAGCAGCTGCAGCGGACAGCCTTCGCTCTTGAAAGCGTATTAAAAGCGTAGGTCCAGTGGCGGGGGGGATCTGATTCCATCGTTGCAGTGAAGTGTTGGCATAGTGGTATAGCTATATTGCTTCCGCCTGCCCCGCCCGCTCAATCTAGGGTCGACGAGGTCGTCGATCGTGATCCTCATTTACATTCGCAAAGGGGGCAATCGCACATGGATGCGCCCTGCTGAGCCGCGGTTTTTCTAGGAGCAGAAAATAAGGCTCGTAATTCTGAAATATTGTTCGTCAAGATAAATCCATTTTTAAATGGTCGGAGGGATTCACCGAAGAATCTTAAAGACTCGTTACTGAGCCTCTGATCCTGGCAGACGCCGGCGACTGAGTATACCGGCTGTGAAACATACGGACGGACATTGAAGATATCTCGAAATTGGCCATGGGAGTTGTCCGCCAGACCATCTTTAAAGGCTTTATCGTGTAAATTATTGAGGACGAATGGACACCGAAGGAGACTAGAAGTGGACGAACCTGACGTACCCCAGCCCCAGACCTGGCCCTTCGACCCGGCAGACTGCGCAGGGGTAGACTCTGCGTACATCACTTGAAGTTAGACCAGAACTAGTCCCTCGTAGACAGACGCTATAATAAAGTTGTGCTCGTGAACTCGCATAGACCAGGACGTATGCAGCTAGCGTCTGTGCAATACAATACGAAGGACAAACAAGGAAGACGCGGTGAAGGGAACAGACGACAAATTTGGGCACGGTGCGACGCGACATGTCGTGGATGGTAGACGTTGACGTGAAATTAGCCTAAGGAATGAATTCGCGGGAGACGGGTATGGTCGGGCCATTAGTATGGGAGCAATACTAAGCATTGAAAGCTCACCAGCTGGTCCACGGTTAATGAAGCGGGAAATCTTGTAGAACACCACCCAGAACTATGGACATGCCTTTCTAAGAAAACACAGCGACGAATGCCCACTGAAGGATTCAAGTCATATCAAAACCAGTGAAAGACAGTTAAGATGCTGTGGTGTGTATGGAAAGCTGGGTATTCGTAAATCCAAAGAAAAATGGAGTCCTTACCCCAGTAACCCGGATGTTCCCAAGAGTCGAAGTTAGAGGGTTTCTACCTTAGGGCGGGGCCGTGCCAATCGCAGTCCATGGCCTCCTCGTTCGTCGAAATAAAGTCGCAGTTTCACGGGGCGAAATGAAAATAATGCAACGCCTATCCGCAGCGTCGCACTGAAAGAGGCTGATGTGGTAAGCACTTCTTTTGGACCAGTGGAACCAACCCATCATATTGGCCGGCAGGCAGACCTAAAAAATCCAATCACAGAATCGCGATTGAGCCCTAAATCCCGGGTAGGTAGGACGTTCCGGTAGAGTTATCTAGACGTGAACCAAGCCGTTATCGTCCGTATACTCGAAGCAATGCTGTGTCTAGTGCCCAGTCGAAGAGGAAATATTTGATCGCACATCATTGGAACTATCTTGGACACGTCGCACTGAGGAATACTTTGTCAACATGTTGCACAAGGCCGGTGAGACCCACCTCAGAATGCGACAATTCCTTCCAGAATACTACTTCTCATATTCGTGAGAAATCGTACGGGTATATATTGAAATGATACGTGGCTCAGTGCAACATCATAAAGTATTGTATCCGGCGGCGGCTCTTCACTGAAAGTCGGGCTCTGCAGCTGCTGTTGGGTCCTGAGCATCTGAACCTCGCGCTCCAACCGTGCCAACGCCTCCGCATGGGCCGTCGAGGAAGCCGACGAACCACCCGACCCAGAGGAGCTCCCAGACGCAGATTCCGTCGTCGGACTCACAGTGCTCATGTATGACCCGACCACCGTGTCCTTTTCCATGATGGGACGGGCCACCTGGACCTGCGCCATTGAAGGCGCCGGTGGAGACGCGGGGAACGGAGTTACCGCCGGGAAGGAGAGCGACGGGGAGGACGGGGAAAGGGGGGCGGGACCGCCATGGACCCGTGCCCTGCGCCTCCGCCATCGGAGGTATAAGAACAGAAGGCCGATGCCGAGGAGTGCGAAGATCAGGCCGAGGACTATCCCGACGATGGCGCCGACGGGGAGGCCGTGTTTGGGCTGGAGAACTGCACTCGGGCCCCCGGTGGGGGATGTGGACGACGCGCCGGTTCCATTTGCGGCGGTGCTGCGAGCAGCGGTACGATTAATATCATGGGGATTCAGAAATGGATAGACCACGCACGACATCGAAGCCAATGCGGAGGTAGATCTGAGAAGCGTGGCGGACGTCAGTGAACATAGCGAATCTGAAGGCGAGAAACCTTTACGCTGAAAGGCCTGTTGCCGAAGCCGATCTGTATGTCTAGTGAGATCTCTACGATCCACTGGGGTCGAGATACATACTGAGAAGGCGCGCTACTCAGCGTCCGGGATGGCCCGCCAGCACTGGAGAGCCCGGCGGTGTTGGATGCACTGGGGATCCCGGCGTTGGATGCCCCACTGGAACTGGGGCTGGAGCCTCCACTACGATCAAAGTAATACGTGAGACTCGCACCGCTGGTTTCAATCGAGTACACATACCTTTGCACTGCCGCGGCGATCTTGAATTCGTTTCCCCATAGTGCCGGGCCAGTCCCCACGGTGGGACTGGTAAGGATCCGTCAGCCAGGCCGAAATATGCCCTTATCCTACTCACCTATCTGTCCCAATGTATGCAAGTGCGTCATAGACCCTGAGGGGGTTCGTTCCAGCATCATAAACGGGTGAAGATAATGTAAACGAACCCAAGTGAAGTTTCAGGAGGGACCACCATCGTCACGGTTCCAGACAGCTGGCTCCCCGCATTGACCAGTTGCGCACCCACCACATGCTCGTCCGATCCCGACGCAGGGACGATGTAGAGAGTGAATTGGCTCGGATTGACGGTGACATTGTCCTGTGACCAGACGAATACTGCTGTCCCTCCAGCGGGAAGAGGATCCGACGAGGTCATATTGACAAAGAGACCCGCAGCGCTCGCCACCCACATCGCCCAGATCCTAGCGCGTACATGAGGTCCATCAATGTTGCACAAGAGCATGCACGCACATCCATGACAAAATCCGAGGCATGCCTCTGGCGATGTTACAGGGGGAATGAAATCGTACCAGCGACAAGGAAGAAGGGGAGTAAAACTAAAAGGATATCCGCCGACATGAGAACCTGCTGGCATGCTCTTGCCGTCTAAGCGCCCAGCATCAGATTGCCGAGCGTTCAAGATGTAGATCAATGCTGTGCATACTTATTGGGAGTACCGTGCTGGTTCAAGTTTTAAAACGTTCGGAGCGCAGTAAATGACCGTCGGTATCGGAAGCAATCCGGGGAGAAACGGGCTAGCCGCTCAACGGAGAAAATCCCCTTGAAAAATCCCAACATAATGTGCAATCAAGAGGCGACAACGATCAACAATCAAATCATGATGTAACGACGTGTGAACACGTAACGGTCACATTCGACGAACTCGGAGCATCTTCCAACCTAAACGCTGGACAGTAAGTAAACGCAATTCTGTCGGAACCCCGTACGAGGGAACATGGAACCCTTGTGGGATTTTGGCCCAATCTGTTGGAATTCAAGGCCAGAGACTCCAATATTAGCAGGGAACCCGTTGCAAACGCGCGGGGAATTCTTTGCTATCTACACTACATATATATATTACTTTGCTGTAATTAAGGTACAAATTAAGTCTGTCAGGTACAGGTGCGGGCACAGGAATGAACGGCGGGGACCTGGTAACAAAGTGCGCCACAGAGGCAGTGCGCGCACATAACTCGTAACTCCAACATAATCTTGGTGCCTCCGAAGTCTCTCGATATGTATCCTGGGTACTCTTGTGAATTCGACTTTTCTTTGGTAGTGATAATATTCGAGTTCGTCAAAGATATCTTCCTCGGTTGAATGCATTCCCGCCGACTGATTAATCGTGCTTGTTACTGGGAGAACAGATTGAAAGAGGCTCGAGCTTTTTGCCGACGGCCAGATAAATCAATTGGTAACTTACCCAAACTTACCCTCGGCAAAATGCATATGCCGGCGGAGGTCCATGTTCCGTCATGGTCTCACACGAGGCCTTCATGACAGTCGCTGCTTCCTTTCCCTATCAAACATCGAATTCCTTGGCCATGGGCACCTCGAAGGAATCTGAAACACGCGAACTCGAGACGTTCCCCGAGGGAGGCCTTCGTGCTTGGGCTACTGTCTTTGGAGCGTAGGTCCATTCGAAACTGCCAGGTGTCCGTCAATTTGACCATCTCTCAGTTTCTTGATTCAGTTTTGCGGCTTTGGGTTCGTTCATCTCCGTGTCCAAGGGCTTCTTCTCGATGTTTTTGCCACGAATGTAGGTACACGACATCGTTTGGAGTCTACCAAGGTTAATCTTTCACGTTTCGGTTTTCTTTATGCTCATCATGCGTAGACTTCTACGTTCGTGACTACTTATCTCAAAATTCTTCATCAACAATCTCGCAAGTCGTAACATTGACTCTCTTGTAATTAATTATTGACTTGTTTTCCAGGTGGATCGGAAGCATCAATGCTCTCCTCATCATCTCTGTCGGTCTTTACATTGGCCGTCTCTACGACCGCGGTCATTTGTAAGTTGCCTATTTGGCTGGGACATGATATTCATATCCTTCCAGTCGCCTTCTTCTGTTCTGTGGCTGTGGACTCCAAGCATTCAGCATATTCATGTTATCTCTTTGCCAGCGTCAAAAGCTGTATCAGGTATTCTTTCCTAACATCCTTCCGCGACTAAATTCACAGCCTCATGTGCAGATGTTTCTCGCGCAGGGTGTTGGCATGGGCCTCGGGGCTGGTATTGTCTACATCCCAAGCATGGCCGTCCTCTCCCACTATTTCCAAAAAACGGCGCGCACTCGCGATGTCGATCGTAGCTTCCGGCTCCTCCTTCGGCGCGGTGATCCATCCAATCATGCTCAACCAAACTCTCCACAGCAGTCTTGGGTTCGGAACTGCAGTGCGTGCAAGCGCCGGCCTTGTCTCCGGACTGCTTCTGTTGGCCTGCTTCATCATGCAACCGCGGCTGCCGCCTACCGGGATCAGCCCCGAGTTCTGGCCGTCCATGAGGCGTTTCAGCCACGACACGCCCTACGTTCTTGCGACATTGGGGTGAGTCTTCGTGCCGCTCGTGCACAGCTTGGTTTACCCTTGTCAGGCTGGCGATGTTCAGCGTCACCTTCTACTTCCCTATCTTTTTTCTACAGTTAGACGCAGTTACCCATGGAATAGACGGTACCTTCTCGTTTTATTCTGTACGTCTTCCCGTTCTATCCTCAACTTTAATCGACCTGACTCCAAATTCTCTTGTTCAGCTGGTGATCATGAACGCCTCAAGCTTCGTCGGTCGCATTGTCCCAGGCTTCCTCGCGCACTCCCTCGGCATCGCGAACATGGCCACCGCCTCAGCGGGCTGCGGCGCCGTGCTCGTCCTCGGGATGATCGGCCTCTCCAACATCGCGAGCGTGGTCGTCTTGGCGATTCTATACGGCTTCTGCAGTGGTGTCTGTGGGTGCTCATTTCCCGACCCGACCTCTAATGTAACTCACTGCGACATCTTTCATTTCTATCTTAGTTATTACAACGATGGCGCCGCTGGTGGCCGTCCTGACTGAAGATCTCACAGAGCTGGGGTAAGCCGGTCGCTCGCTTCATTCCTTCATCCACTCATTTCACTTGACAGCCTGCGCATGGGCCTATTTTTTGCTGTCGAGGGTATCGGTGGGCTCGTAGGTATGTTTTTCTTCCATGTACGCCCACTGCGAATTCTGGTCCAGCCGCTGATCCTCTCCAGGGCCTCCAATAACGGCGCGCTGCACGGGCGGGACTTCATGTGGTGGAAGCCGGCCTTGTTCAGCGGGGTGAGTCTTTATCATCTGCGTCTGTTATTTATTTACAAAACGCTCTAGCTTAGGGGCCTGCTGGGTTCCGCGTTCTTCCTTGCCTCGAGCGTGGCTGTCCGGCGCAGGGAGCGTTCCAGAATTCACGCAGTGTTAGCAGACTCGGAGAAGACGGTGGTCAGTAATTGCGCATTGACCGACTCGGAGTCCGAGACAGGGTCAAGTGCAAATTAGCCGTTATAATCGTTTGGTGTCGACCGCGCAATGGACCGAAATCCTATCAGTCGGAACTGCGAGTGTTTCTCCGCGGCCGGTCCTCCGAGTCCGCGGCACTCCTTCGCATACATTCCCCTGAAGTTCGCTAGGCTTCGAGGCGCGCCAATATCGCGCAGTCGTCGAAGTTCAACTTCGGCTCTCTCTTCCCTGTCTTGCTCGAACTGTGAACGTGATCCTCAACAATACCAGACTCTTGCCGTTCAAAACGTTCATCCCAATGCCCTTGTGCTCACAGATTTGCGGCTACCCTCGGCTACCGCAGATCTGGTTTGTTTGTGATCAACGCGACAGATGGATAAGACTCAGGATAAATTGATGTATAACAAATACAAGATGGCGCCATAGTGCAGAGTGCCTGAAAACGTCTCCTGCAAGCTGGAGAAACTGGATGCTTCTCTGCTAGACTCTGCTCCGGCCATCCACTCTATCTCCCGTTACATGCTAAATCCAATCTCCGCCAAACTCAGCTTCTTTAGAGCCACGGAAGAAGGCCGAACAAGGCCGAACAGCTCAGCATATGACACCTCCACGTTTTTTGACTTCCGTTGGCTGGGACACGATCACTTTGACTTGTTGACTTGTTGCTATTACACGCTATATGAAGCGATGCGGGACATCTGCAGCATCATTCCTCCATTTCTCTTTCCTCTTCAGTTGCACATCAGGCTGAACTTTTTTGGAGGGGTTGCAGTTAGGTGGAAAACATTGTATGTGACTTTGTATGTTCAAAAACCTCTTATGAAGTCATGTGGAACTTAATTTGGGCCTTCAATGCGCTCTATACGTCGCAGGGCCCACCATTCTGTTCTCACTACCCTTTCGCCGACCCCTACTCAGCTTGGAAAAGAACTACTGTAGCGTTTCGACCGAATGTTCACACCATGTCACCCGTCACCTCAAATGTTCACTGAACTTGGTGTTCATTTCTCGGCAATCAGTGGAAAATTGCCCTATATGGTATTCCGGTGGGTGCCGAACTAAAAATTTTGGCATTTTTCGGCTTATTTGAGCGACAAAATTGAAAAGTCACCGTCACCCATACCAAAAATGTTCAGTTCACGGCCCTCCGTCACCCGTCACCTGAACATTCAGTCGAAACGCTACAGTAGTATCATTATCCATACACTTCAGATGTACGGTTTAAGTTTGTGGAATCATTCATTTGCATCTCTTGAACCATTTGGAATGCAGCGGGGTGGATAGAAGTGGTCCAAACTGACGACTTGGCTGGGTGGCCGACTAGGCCGTTTATTGCCTTTTCGGAGATGTCGGCAGAAATAAATTCAAAGGGCAATGAGATTTCATCGTAAATTCAAGCAAAATACTGTCGCTCATTCCTAGGGTCCATGTCTTCATTTAAGAGCCCAAATACTCAGACCCCCTCGGCTTCCCGTGTGAGCTTTAGGCCAAAAGGGCTAAGGTGGCCGAGAGGCAGTTTCCGATAATATGAGCTCAAATTTTGTTGAATTGTCTCAGCTAAGCCAACAACACATTCAGACTCGATATATTTGTCTATTTCCCTATGTGCACTACCAGTGTGCTGAACAAGTTTCTGGGCAGTTCCAGGTTGATCGCGACGCGTTTCTCAGCGTTCGAAACACGTGCTGAGAAAGTTCCATTATTGATCAATCTCTCGTCATATCTCTCTCCTCAGAAAAGTTTTCATCCATCTTGATTTGATCTTGATGCTGCCCAGCCTAAGTTTCGTGCCCATACGCGGGTTTGAATGAGGCCCTTGAGCTTGAGCTCTCTTCCAAGCTTCCTTTGTCGTTTCTTTTTGCATTTTCTCGTTGTGATTGAAGACAAAGTTCGTGGTTTGTTTACACTGGAGCGTCACAACTTCCAAACCAAACAAGCGCCGGCTTTCTTCAGACTTGCATTCAATTCTCCACAAACCTCCTCTAGTCCACACAAGGGAATCATCGCGTCACCCGCTGGCACTCCCTACTGAGATACAAACGCCTCCTAACCAATATACCCACATCATGCGGTCAAGATCGGGTCAGGTCAATCTTGTTCGGGAGGATGGAAACTGTCAACCGTCAGACCTGAGTCTTTGCGCTTGTTCCCTTTGTGTCCTCCTGCTGTGGCTCTTTACCGCACCTCCTATTGTCGACTCGGCAAAGACTGAAAACTTCGCCGCATCTACCTGGCGGCGGATTGATACCATGTATGCTTACACCCAGCTCAAGAATCAATCTTAACTGCTTCTCCCGTCCCACAGTGGCGCTTCCGACAAAAGATAATCAAGATCCTCGTTTGTCTGGGAGCGTATCCCCACATGGAGCCCTCTACCTATACATGATTGATCTCCGTGCAAGACCCGGACGGGGATCTTCTTCTTCGTGTAGGGCTTCGCCGCGCCGGTTGCTCTTGCTTTCCGACCCCCACCTTCGCCCACCACTATGAGGTGCACCCCGAGCATCCTCCTTCCTTTCTTTCTCGTGGAGTCTTTCGTTTTCCTCACCCAAGCCATTCTTTCAAGTGCTACCCCTGAGCCCGGCGTCCAGTTGACCGTAGAGACAATACCGGTCGAGGACAGTCCTTTCCGCTCACACTCGCCTCTGTTCGGCCACAGGTGACTTATAGCTCATCTCCCGCAAGCGTATACTCACATCCACCCCATCCACCTTCTGTAGCGGACCCGACCACGGCGATAGCATCTCAGCCCCTTCTCGGTTTGGTTTCGGTAGGCCTGGTCGTCCGGGCCGACCGAACAATACTCCGACGGTCACAGACCCAACCACCGCATCGCCTGCTACCACTTCGACCCCTGTCCCTTCACCTTCGCCGCCGCCGCCGCTGCCGCCGCCGCCGCTGCCGCCGCCGCCGCCGCCTCCGTCGTCGACGTCCCTGCCACCCGCGCCTCCACCAGCCCCAACGTCCACGCATAGCGCTGCAGCGTTGCCACACCCCACCAGCAGCTCCCACTCTAGCAGCTCTGTGTCCGCGCATTCATCCAGCACGTCCTCCTCCGCCACCTCATCCTCTTTTCCATCTTCACCTCCATCCCCGTCATCCTCCTCACCACCTTCGTCACCTACTCCGACCCCCGACCTCTCCCCCTCCCCCTCAGCATCAGCAATCTCCTCCTCCTCAAACAGCAAACTCCTCCCCGCCCTCATAGGCACCCTCCTCCCCCTCCTCCTCCTCACTGCCCTCGTCGCACTCCTCCTTGTCCTCCGTCGGCGGCGCCGGCGCGAGGTGCATGTGCGCGATGGGGACGAGGACGGGAGGTGGCTCCAGCAGGTGAGCGTCCCTCCCACCCCTGCGAGCATCGGCTTCGGCGTTGGCACCGCAAGAGGGGAACGGGGAGGGAGGGAATCGCCTTGGAACGGGTCCGATGTACTCGTTTTGGGGCGGGAGGAGAAGGGGGTGGCGCTGGAGAGGGAGAAGCAGTCGCCCGTTGGGAACGGCCACGGTGGAGAGTACGGTGGGAGTGGAGATGGAGATGGAGAAGGAGGAGGAGGTACGAGCCGGATGGACACGTTGTGGAAAAGCTTTGGCTTTGGCTTTGGCTCCGAGGTGATGCTCTTGCCCCGAGAAAGCGAAAACACTGCCGCTGGACCGAGCCGAGGACATTCGCCCAGCCCCTCTCCCATGCCGACTTCGAGTCGGGGACAATCTCCGTCTCCGGTACCCGCATCACCCCTGCGCGAACGGCCCTTCTCGTCTTCGTCTTCGGCTACGGCTGTAGGGGAAACGGGACGCAAAGAGAGCGATATCCCTCCCGCCTCACCCCCAGCTGCATCCGCCGTGCATACCTTTCACCACAACCAAGACGCCTCTGATCTCCACCACGACGCCTCCGAGCCCCACCAAGAAGCCTCCAAGCGAGACCGAGACATCTCCGAGCTCACCCAAGATGGTCACGAGGAATCAGATATGCACGAGCAAACCCTCTCCCTCTCCCGCGCGCCCACCTTCGTGACCTTCGAGTCGGAGGGCTCGGAGGACCGCACGCCGCCGACACCGCTCCCGCGCTATGCGAGGCCGTTGCCTAAGATACCCTTTATACCGAATAAGTAGGGACTCGGAGGGTTTTCATCGTGAGGAGGCACGAGAATTTGGAGGTGATGGAGGGAGAGTTTGTGCGCATTTTTGGATGTGGACGTGATCTCTTCGAACAACATATTCAAAGTCTCCCATCTCTGTACCCAGACCGACCGACATCTTCTGGGAAAACAAGTAGATGTAATGCACTTCTGAGCTCACAAGGCGTTTGTACAAAGCTGCCACGTATCTCTAGTCCGACACCCCTCCCAACACTGCATCATGATACCTCGCCTTCCGGTTGAGTTATACTTAACCCCAACATGATCATCTCTACATTCTTCCATCGTTCCTGGCTTCCGAGTTCTATCGGCCATAGAAAGCCCCCGTGCGTGCCTCTCAGTCTCCTTCCCCCCCCATGCGACGAACAAAACTCCTTTGCCTCACGTTCCTTACTGGTCTATTCACTCTTTTGAATGCTGGGTTGGTCAACTACCGGGCGGATGCCGGGAGGGATATTATTTCTGGGCCTTGCGTGGCATGCGTGTCTCAAGCTGAGAGGACATCCACCCAGGTTGCCAGCGCACCGATGGTGCGCGCGCCCCCATGAGCTCAGTCTACTCGACCTCGACACTGATCCTGCCGTATAACGCCAGAGTCCCAGACAGCCCGCGCTTGGAAATTCCGTACCCCTCGTGGACGATAATGCTGCCTCTCGGACAGTTCTGCCTGCTGCCAGTGCTGAGAGGCAAGTGAATTCCCTCCATTGATTTATCCCGTCGTATCTGACGAGAAATTCAGTTCAGGACAGGCTTTTTTGGCATCTCAGCAGAACAAAATATTGCAGACCCCTTGTGAGCTACACAGATGGCTCTTCATGAATGTTAATTGATCGAGTCAGCTCTGCCAGTGACATTTTTTCTATATCTTTCAGTGTTAGCATTTTTCCACCTTTGAGCGATCCATTCAGTTCACTTCCCAATACGTCACCCTCCGCGGCGCAGGATTCCGCAACCGCGCCCCCGCCCCCGCCTCCACGCCCTACTCCACCACCAACTCATTCACCACCACCCCCACGGCTATCCAGCCAACGTCCTCCGACATCCCATCCCAATCCATCAGCTCCTCCGAGATCGGCTCGGTCGAATACCTCTTCGGACTCCCGGAGAGATCTACACCTGCGAGCAGCCTGTCTCCTGCTACTGTCCAACTCGCGAGTTCCACTGCGGGCATTCCTAGCCCATCTAGCCCCGCCCCTGATACGTCTCCGGCCAACCCATCCACCTCGACGATATCTGCTGCCAAGGGCTCCTAACACACCTCCGTGTTAGTAGGAGTCCCGGTTTCCTTTCTCATCATCCTCATTATGATCACTGCCATCCTCATTCACCGTTGGCGTCGCCGCCGCTGCCGCCGTCTTCACCCTCACAGGGTATTCGATGCAGCGGAAGCAGACTCCCACGTTGCACCATCCGATACACTTCGGGATGCGACCTCCAATATGGACTCGCGCGACAACTTGCTTGGCCCAAATAACTCTGATGTCCGGCCATCTGGCCAGTCTGAGAAGAACGTGACATCTCAGTCGCGGCCGCAGTTCACTCAGACCGATCCTTACGACACGACGCCAAATGAGAACGGATATTCGTTATCTCGTGCACCTACTTTTGTCTCTGGTGATTGGCCTGCGACGCCTTTGCCTCGGTATACCCGACCACTGCCTAAAATACCGTTAACGTAGCAGTTTATTGCATTAGTCCCCTTGAATGTGATGTATCATTGCGTCGGTACATGTAGCACATTTGAACTAAAACATTTGGGGCATTGGCCAATTTGGCCCACAGGATAGACAGTTTGTACAACACACCTTGAGCCCCTACTTGCGGATAGCATACATAAATCCATTGTATCCTTTGTCGCGCACGGTGCTAATCGTCGTCGCTTCGACGTCCTTATCTCCCTTCTCGGCTTTCAAAAGCGTACGCACACCCTCCACATTGGCGTCCGTGTATTCTGGATCCGCAACCCGGCCATAACGCACGACATTGTCTACAATCAGGTTTGAAAAATGTAAAAGAACAGACTTTTTCAAGATAAGAACATCACATACGATAACGCCGCCTTTGCGAATTTAACCAGGCGCTTGGCCTCGGGGAAGTAGTTCAAGTTCCCTGGCTTGTCTGCATCGATAAAAATGAGGTCGAACGGTGTATTGGGGTGCATCTTGAGCATCGATTCATGCACGAGTCCGACGATGATTTTGACCTGATTGCTGAGGCCGGCACGGTCGATGTTTTCCTCGGCAACCTAGGGTGCATGATGAGGGACTGAGATCCACATGGATCCTCCGCCTACCTTTGCATATATTCGAGTGTGATAAGCCTCTCCATCAGCGGGGAGGGCACGAGCGAGCCAAATCGTGGAATATCTTGTTTCGAACCTTCAGACAAGGTTTAACTGCACGAAAAAACGCCTACCCGCCCAGAGTCCCCACCTCAAGAATTTTCTTTGCGCCAATGGACGACGCCAGAAGATTCAAAGAATTTCCCCTCAATCTGAGGTCACACATGCCCGACGGGGCTTCTAAGATAAAGCTGTTCTTTTCTGCTACGCTCGGTCGGTATGCTTCAAGCAACACCAGGACCAGGAACGGAGCTGGAAATGTCAAGGAGCCAGGGCGACCCTTGCTCTTATCCTGAGGGCTTGTCTGCTGCTACTGCTGTTTCGAGGACCGCCCTGCCAGCCTGATTCGAAAAAGTTCGCCCGTCGTCTGCTGCTAGTAGTAGAGCGAATGGGATGGATCGTACCTCATATTCACGTGAACTCGTTTCTTGATATGCGCCACGTCCTCGCCAAGTTCGTCTCGATTTCTGTGTGTTCGGGCTCCGAATTCTGGGGCGAGCCCTCAGTGACTCGATATTTCTTCTGCATCGCCCGTCCACGTATTCCTGCCAAAAACAACCATCCATCGCTTCTTTCAGGGAGTTTGTAACCCACTGCCAGGACTGTTTACACTTCGTCGTCAACGTCATACGTCAGGATACCACTCAGCCCGGAATCCAATCAAACTGAACAATGTCGGTTCTTCGGAAGCAAAAGCTCAGTCCGCTCTGTATCCTTCTCCAATGCCTCACAGATAACGTGTCACAGAATTTGTACAAATACCTCGATGCGGGTTCCCACCACACTAGGGCAACGGCGTATCCGCAAACATCATCTCAACCATCCCCGGAGGATACCGCTCCCCCTGCGCCGCGTCCGCCTGAGACGCCACCTCGCGTACGGCCTGCACGTCCTCAGCGGAGAGCTTGAGCTTAAGCGCGGCGACGTTCTCTTCAAGGTACTGGTGGGTAGCATTTCCAATGAATATACATTCGTTCCGAAGGGAAGTAGGAGGCAGACACACTTTAACCTTCTTCGTCCCCGGGATCGGGATGATGTCCTCCCCCTGCGCGAGTACCCACGCGAGCGCGACTTGGCCAGCGGTGGCGCCGCCGTACTTTTCGCCGATAGATTTGAGCCCGGCGGCGAGCTTGAGGATGTTGGGGAAGTTTTCGGCGTTGTAGCTGAGTGTGCACGACATGGAGTGAGTGAACGAGTCCCTGCGGAGAATAGAATCAAGGAATGAAAGAGAACATACCGAGGGATGGCCTTGCGGAAATCGCCGTCTTCGAAGTCGTCTATGGATTTCTGCACCTCCAGTCAGCATCCCATCTCCAGATATTCTAGAGCAGACGCACATATTGCCCCGTCAAAAGCCCCCTCCCCAGCGGCGAATACGCCACGACCTGTACGCCGAGCTCACGCGCCGTGGCCAGGAGCCCGATCTTCGGGTCCTCGATGTCGAGCGTGAAGGGGGAGTACTCGACTTGGATGGCGGCGATGGGATGCACGGCGTGTGCGCGGCGGAGGGTAGCGGCGGATATTTCAGAGAGGCCGATATGTTTGATCTTTCCGGCTCTGAGTGAAGATATGAGTGAGCAAGGTGGAATCCGAGGGGGGAGGGTTGGCACACACTTGACGAACTCGGCCAGGGCACCGACTGTGTGCTGTTGAAGAATTAATCCACGAGTTTCGAAATATCGACTGGTCGCTCGGCGGGAGATCGTACCTCAATCGGAACTTTCGCGTCAGCGCGCTGTCGTTGTTCAGCGAGAAGAAAGAGAAAACGGACGAAGAACCGCGACGTACGTGCAGATAATACAGATCAATATAATCCACCCCAAGTGTCTTCAGGGACGACTCTGCCGCTTTCTTGACGTATTCGGGGCTGCCGTCGATAGAGTACGACGGTGTGAACCCGAATTTGGAGGCCAGGAAGATGTCGGCACGTTTGCCGGTGCGCTTGAACCTGGTTGGAATTGACTACACTGTTAGCTCGTGTAGCGTAGGGTAGGAGGATTACATACCACTTTCCGAGAAGTTCTTCGGAGTCCCCGTAGACGTCGGCCGTGTCCCAGAATGTAGAGCCCGCAGCGTGCGCCGCGTCGAGGACCTGCGGAAAGGAATTCAGCATCGATCAGGGAATACCGGGCACACCAACCTTGAACCGCTCCTCGTCCGACTCTACCGCGCCGTAGTATGTGGAAATGCCCATCGCACCGAATCCGATCGCGGAGAAAGTAGAGCCCCCAATTTTGCGGGTAGTGGAAGTAGACATTTCAAGTTGGTGCTCGAGATGTGGGTGGGAGGAGTTAAGATGGCGACGCCTCGAGAAGGGCTTTTATATGAGGGCCGCTATCAATAGGCCAGGTGATCGGTCCTGATATCGATGTAACCGAGAAAATGGAAATTGAAAGCTGCTGGGCGGTTGACGGGCGGCCAACGCATCCTGGCGCTTTTCTGACGAGTATCGCACGATTCGCACCCTGGCCAGATGGCCGCGCGTCAATGTTGCCGACGAAAACGCAGGTTTGTAAGACGTTATCAGCCCTACGCTAAGTGCGAAGATGACAGTCTGAGACAACTCTGAGAGGATCCGGACCTACAACGGCAGTGGGCAGCGGAAGAAGATGGCCGGGATTTCCCGAATGCCAGTGGCAGCCTCGGCTAACATCTCTCTTCTTTCCACGACCACAATTTTGATTCTATCTACCTGGGCTCGTCTCTACCGAACCCCTACTTAATCCCGATTATTCTGGTCTCTTCATCAAGGAGTTTTCCAACACATGACTTGACATGATTACTGGATTTCTGCCAGCAGTGGTCGCGGGTCAGTCTCTCTTGACAGATGCTATATATCTTTACCTCGTCGATATATATCTGGGCCCTGATTCTGTCAGATCAATACCAAGCCGGGTTCTCGACTGTATCGCGCCTCATCATCCTTGTCCCCGCACAGCTTTTCCGAATTTCGAGCTCTCTACCTGCGTCGCTTTGAAGCAAATGCGAGCATTGGACATCAATGACCGGAATCCAAATTAATCCTCCTCGCGGTGTCCGCTTAAGGATTCGACCACACGACCCACTGATCAGTTTCTGTGGCTAACATTTCGAGCGGTTTTTGAACGGTTCTCCGAGCCGCAAAAAACGATAGAACTCTATCCGTCGTACGTTGGCCGCTCGTTAATTGCATTTGGTTCGACACCATCTACGTCGTCGCATGCTGGCATGGCGGACGATTCACGCTCGCCTTGATCTGACATGGCTCGACGATTTACTACTACTGGTGCTCCATATGAAAAGCCTAGCCTCAAACACTCCACTACTACTTCCCTACAATTGTGGTATTCAAGAAGAATCAATAGTACTCGAACAAGTTACACGCCTTCACTCGGCGCTCGCAGAGTCAACATCCTCCGAATCCAGAACCTGTTTGCCTGGCGATTTTCTGTATGCTCTGTGTCGGGTCTCGCCCAGAATTAATTTTTTTTCACTACACAGTAACCAAACAACTTGCCTTCAACAAGTCGAACAACCCCGAATCAATTTCAGCACCCGCGTTCTCATTTAGCTGGACTCGTTCAATAGCAAATGGTGCGAAGAAAATGATAAACATGATCTTGGTTAGGTCTACTGAAGACGCAAATACGTCGAATTAATTCTGGTGTTGCAAACGCCTTGACGTCGCCGACCATAATCAGCAGCTTTGTATACTCCAAATGGGAAAATGGGCTCACGCGGCATCTCTCATTGCTGGTGGCATAACTAAGATGAAGAGCGAACATTAGCGACTCTCGTTCGGTGCAGAGACAACCACCGGAATTTGACGCCCCATCCGCACAATGAATGCACTACTCCGCCAACTCCGCTGCCGCTGAACGACAGACACTGCATCCGATCCAAGAGTACCTTTCTACTAATACAGGGTTGAACGATGAGTATTAACTCGCGCTGAACGGTCCAGGTTCAGGAGAACAAGATGCACAATTCAGTTTGCGATTCAACTCAGTAGATTGCCATTCATTCTGAGCACACATCGTGTAGGATGTGTTTGCAAACTTCCGACAATTACCGACGCGACGCGACGCGCTTGAACACGTGCTGAGATTGATGCGCACGATGTATCAATCAATCAATTCATCCAACTGCCATGCTCGCTGAAGAACCTAGCATGTACGCGTTATTTTCTGCCATCTCTTTCTTTCGCCACCGACTCGCAGCCTTCTCGCTGGCTCGACGACGACGCATCGACGACCACCATGGAGATCGTCGAATCAGCAAACCGATAGTCCGCAAAACAGAGAAGATTCAAAGGAGGCTGGCGGCGCCTGGGACGGCGGTCGGGGAGCGCTAAGAGAAGGGCAGGCGGAAATTGGTTAGGTTAGCTTCGTCCATCTTGTACTCAATTCCGATATCGAGCGCGTATTGACAATTGCTCGGCGCAGACAACGACACTTAGGGTCTTCTTCCCCAACTCCCGTTCCGACCACATGCGCCAGCTTGCTACTGCCACGGCCTCCCCGACACCGATCGAGGTCGAGGTCTAGGATCTGGTGGGCGTTGTTCCTTGATTATTTGGTTATTTTGTTTTTGTTCGTCGGGGGAGAAGCGCCGCGCCCGGGGAATGCGGCGGTGCGCTGGGCTGTGGCGTAGGCACCTGTATGCGGTGACACGCGGTGGCACGGAGGGGAGCGCGCTGTCCCGTACGGTAGGGCGATGAGTCGCATGCGGTAGGGGTGTGTTTCTTGACCCGCTTTGGGTAAGGGGGCGCGCGTTTGGCTTGGTGCGCATGCGGCGACGCGTGGATTCAAGACGCGAGGGGGCTTCTAATCGCTACCCATTTTGGCTTCGCAATGGAGCGGACACCGGCGTGGGGGGCGTGGCCATCCATGCACCATACTTCAGGCGGGGAGCGCTTGTGGAACCCAGTTTTTCCTCTCCCCGTGCGCGGACGTACAGCCCTGTTGCGAGCAGCTTGGTGCGCCGTGGGAGCCCGCGGTTGCTTTTGCGCGACGCTGTCGGCTGGGTGGTCTGACGTGCATGCTTGTCGTGTGTCCCCGCTTTTGTTTGCACAATGCATGGGCCTGTCTAATACCACCCCGCCTTGTGTGGCTCCACAATAGTTGGATGGCGGGGACGATTTTGTGCTCGGGACGAGTGCGCGCCGTAGAGCAAGGGCCACAAGGAAGCAAGGAGGCAGCACGCAAGGAAGGAGGACAACGAGTTTCCGCGGCTCGGCGTCCTCTGTGCCCTTTTATTTGCCTCTGCCTATGCGTCCGGCCTCTCCCGCTCCATCTCTGTCCCTTATCTTACCTTCTCTTCTTGCGTCCTTCCATCCCTACTCTCCCCACCATTCGTGATTACTATACTGACACACAACGCATCTAGAAACCCACAAATCCGCCCTCCGTCGACCGCCGCGGTGAAAAGCAGCCCCAGACTAAGAGTGTATGACACCGCGTCCGAAGGTGGGTCTCATCTCGCTCTTTCTCTGTATGACTCGAGTACGCGACTTCTACGCTCCCCGATCCTTATTCTTTTTTTTTTCACCTACCCCCCCCGTCCCCTCTTCATCTTCCTCTGAGCCCAGTTACAACGCCCGTACATTTTTCCCCTCTCGCTCTCATTGATCCTTTTCATTACATACTCTTCCCCTCCCTGCCTCGATCCTCGCCATTCGTATCCTCTCCTCTCTCTGTCTTCATGCCCTCCACTGTCCGCTCCTGCTCCCTCCACTCATCATCCTCCTTCCTCCCCTCTCTTCTCTCCCTCCACTCATCCCGCCTCCGTCTTTCTTCTGCCCTCTTGTCTTGCAGACGCTGACATCCCTTCCAGGTAGCCTCTACCCAGCCCAAAACTCCGCGCAGGGCCTCGCCCCCTCATCGACGTCGCCAGGGACGACGAGAAAGACGGGAGGGGAAATACGCTTCTGTCGCGGCCGGATATGGTAAGGAGGCGGAGGTTTCCTTTTTTGGATTGGGGATCTTGGGAGGACAATTCTGTTCTTCCTATTCGATCCGATCTCGGCGATGAGGAAGGGAGAGGGAGCGCAGACGCGCGTGCGGCGTGCGGAGCGGTGATTGCGAGCACCGGGGGTTTTTGGCGTTAGGGCGCTGAATCGGCGTCTCGGGGAAACAAATTGAGACTACGGATTGGGAGGGGTTGGGGTGCGGGGTGTGGGTGTAGTGTTCGTGCTGTACGGGCGGGGCTCAGCGATTTCGGCGAGTGGGGGGGTTAGTGCGCGATGGCGAACGCACGATTGCTGGGCGCGAGTATGAGCGCCGTGGGATGTGCGAGAGGGTGCGCGTACGTGGTGGTGTGAGAATACGGCAGGGTGTAGCACGGGTGGGGAGACAGATCATGGGCGCAAGCGGGGAGTGCGCCGTCGGTGCTGGACCGGTGGGAGCGATGGAGGCAGCGTCGGGGGCGGACGTCTGCGGAGCGCGATCAGTACGCCCCCGAGAGGCTGGCGCGCTGATCCTTATCTGGGCGTGAGGTGCCGTTCCGAGAAACTTGATGGCCCCTGCGTACAGCCCCGCCGTGTTCGGAGGGGAGGGCGCAAGGAGGCGACGAGTTCGTTTGCTCTTCCCCTACCCTGCCCGCGTTTTATGCCGGGATGTCATCGATGAACGTCTGCGTGCACCCTCTCCCGCTCCCATTGTCATTCTTCCTCTCCTTTCGTCCTGTCTATCGATACTGACACATCCCTGCCCGACAGACTCGAAAACTACGCCCACGTCACCTCGCCCACCTCTTTACCGGCACCCTCGAGACAGCAAGAGCGTCTATAATTTTGGTGTCTAATGTACGCTCGCTACTTGCACTACCCCCTTTTTCTCCCCTCCCCATCTTCTCTCTTCATAGTCCCTTTGTCTTTCTCCCCTCCTTCGCCCGGTCCCCATTCTGATCCCGCTTCCTCTACTCCCGCCCCTTCATTCTTCCCCAACCTCCTTCTCCACACACTCCTCCCCTATCGCTCCTGCTCCCTCCTTCCACCCCCTCTCCCCTCTGGTACTCCCCACTCCCACCTCAAGCGCTCCCGCATGCCTCTCTTCCCTCCCTTGCCACTCTCCCACTCTCTCCCATTCTCATCTGACGCTGACATCACCTCCCTTCCAGGCCGTCGCCTCGGACCAGAAAAGTGGAAGTACTGCCCCTATGAGCATGTATGTATCCTGCTTTCGTCTTCGGAGTGCGGGTGCGGGTGCGGGTGCGGGTGCGGTTGTGTGCGCGGTCTGGGTTCCGATCGGTCCTCGGGCTCTAGGGTGCTCGTGTGCGGAAGCGAAGGTGGCATGGCAGCGTCGGTCGAGCACGGGCGAAGAGTGGGGCGGGCGCCGGAGAGTCGTATGCACAACGCAATACTGAGGCTTGTGTGGCATGACTTGGTCGGCCAAGGACAAGGAGGCGGAGGAGGCGGAGGCGGAGTAGGAGGAGGCGGTGAGATGCATCGATTGTGGACTGTGGACTGTTGAGGGTTATGGCGTGGACCAAAGGCGAGAGTCGCGTGGAGGGTCGCGCGAGCGGTGAGCGCGCCGATACTGGAGGCTCCCGAGGACAAGGAACGCCTTGCGCAGCGACAAGAAGCGGGGAAGGGTCGGCGCCGCCCAGTGCTGCACGGTATAGTCGGTCGATCGAGCACCGGGGGTGCGCCACCGCCTGCCGTTATTCCTGCTTATCTTTCTCTATTTATTTTCATCTTTAATGTTATTGGCCGGTGCTAACACCCTCACAGCACACGCTCCTCGTGTCTCCCTCCGTCATACATGCGCAATGTCCTGGCCGAGTGATTAGAGAAGAGCAGAGGTCGAGGCCGGTGTTGCTGGTGGGTGCGATTTCCCCCCATTTACTTTGCGTTGTCCGTTGTTCCTTCCCTTCTACGACTACTCATCATTCCGCTCTACTACCTTCGCCCTGTTCCTTGCGTTTTATCTCCCAACGTTCTCTTTCTGTCGTGCCCCCCTCCTTTCGCCCTCCTTTCCTTTTTTCCCCTCGCTACCCATCGGTACACCTCCCCATTTCCCCTCTTCCCATTTTCATCCCATTCCCATTCCCGTCCCCGTCTGCCCTCTGCCCTCTCCTTTTCTTCCTAGTTTTCAGCTCCAGTCCCGATCCGACTCATTTCCGTTCGCTGACATAGCTTCCCTTCTAGGTAGCTACCTGTGAGGTCCGTCCCAGATGTCTCCTTGCAGCCATCATCCGGACGACAAGAACAGCGATGTCGCCCTAGGGAACCAGAAACACATGTTTGTGGTGTGCAATTCGTTTTGCCGGTTATGGCAAGTAGGCGGAGGTTTCCTTTTTGGGATTGCTCATTTTTCTCGATTGGAGACAACTGGAATGTCGGGGTCCGGACAGTATGCGAGCACGCGCCGCCGATGACGATGGGTGCAGGGAGTCTACCGCGGGGGTGCGGTGTTCGGGATGTATGCGCGGGGCGCGACTGGCGTGGCAGGTCTGTGACTGTGCTGCGGGCCATGAGTATGAGCGCTCGCTGGCTATGGGGAAGAGTGCGGAGCGTGGTGTGGGAAACGTGGGGGAGCGCGTAGGTGAGGTGTTGCGGCGGGGAGCAACGAAGGAAGGTAGAGCATAACCGTCAGCCGGGAGTGCGCTGTCTAGGAGAGCGATGGAGGCAGCGCCGAGACGATGATTATGTTCGGTCGTGTGAGGTGGGAAGCGGGGAAGTAGGGAGTGCGGAGAAGGGAGAAAAGTGTTGAGCGTGGGGCGAGCGGAGAACAGGCGGCGCAGGTGGAGTGTGCGTGGGTGGAGGCGCGGGTGCCCGGAGTGGTCGTGCGGCCATTTGGAAGCCCGTGTTTCCGGCGGCGCATGGTAGGAGTGCGATCTGGGTGCTGCACGGGAAGTGAGGCGTTTCCGATCCCGATAAGGACGCGGAAAAGGGGTCATCTGTGAATTAAGGCGACGTCAACGGTGCTGCTGGTGTGGCACCGGAGAGGGGAGAGTGTGATGACGGCGTGAATGACGGCGGGGAGCGGGGGCATGGAGGGGCACCAGCTGTCGTCGTGCGGGCGACGCGGAGTACATGGAGGGGGACGCGGATGCGCGGGCGAGGAAGGCAAGGGGCAGGCGACGGCGGGCGGCGGTGTGTATCGCTGCCACCGCCTCTGTACATTAGACGGCGCACCTGGAGGTTAAACCCGGCCGACGGGCGCACTGTTTCTACTACTACAAGCGTGCGGACGTGCTGGTGTCTGCCCGAGACAGGGAGCATCGGCCCGCGGGAGATGCAGAGGTGCGGAGGTGCTCAATGTGTGGCATCCAGTCGTGACACGCGGGGTGAACGTGGCACGGATATTCGCAAATTGTGACGAATCTTGGCGCAGGGATGACGGGGCGCTCGTTGCTCGCGAAAATGAAATAACTGTGTGCGCCTTGGGCTTTTACCTGTTTCTGCGCGGTGCGGCTCCATTGTACAGACTCCACAGATGACGCGGAAGTAGCCTGGTGCACCCATGGGCGTCCTAGATGTAAAGCCAAAGAAGAACAAAATGATGGTACTGGCATTGAATATAGACGACAGATTCTTTGTTTGCAGACCTAGCCATCCCTCACCGCTGCAGTATGCTGGCGCTATGCACATATGAATTGGCGATTCCGAAAATATCTCCTTCCTCAGTTCCCACTCGAGTCCCCCTTTTCGCCCGATTCAGTCATGCGCTTACAGACGGGCGTCCCGCGCTGAAAATCCCCGCGCTTCTGTCGGCTTCTTGTGTGCGGTGGCGGGGCGCTCGTCGGCAGTTGGCATCCGCAAGTCGTCATCGCGGAAATGAGGTCACAGGCACAACTATATAAAAGCCCTCCTCTGCATTCTCAATATTCATCCTCCACTTCGCACACATCTAACATGCCTCCTTCTACTATCACTCGCAAAATCGTCAACTCGACGTTCCCTGCCATCGGCTTCGGCGCCATGGGGATTTCCTCGTACTACGGCGCGGTTGAATCTGATGAAGAGTGTTTCAAGGCCCGTGTACCGCTCTCGCCATTCTCTGGTCGATGCTGAATTTATTTGTAGGTTCTTGATGCCGCGCATGCTGCGGGTGACACATTCTGGGACCCCGCTGACATCTACAGTGCCTCGGAAGAGTGTTGGAATTGTCGCTGCCGTGAGTCGCAGGTGACGTGTCAGCCCGCCAGAGCCACGTGAGCGCGATGCGAACGTGAAGGAGACGACGTGGAGGGTACACGTCGTGGAGATGGACGACACGCGTCATAGACGTGTCCGTAGGACACGTTGCACGTACAGCCATCTGATGGAACCATGGAGACGCGTTGACACGCGTCTGGACGTGTCTTTACTACGTGTTTGACGCGCCACACATTGTTTCTTCGGTCGGAGAATTCGAACTCGGCATTATCTAGTTCGCTATTGTTCTAGCTTTTCATTGTACTCCTGAGGAGTATAAATACTGTACTTTACTCTGGCTGAAGATACCGTTTTTCCCCTCCATTTTTCTACAGGTTATGGGCCCCGCCCTAATCTAGTGTACCTAAACTTGTTCTTGTCATTTTCTCCCACCACAACTATGTCAACTACCAACATCGCCGACTACACGCCATCATCGTTGTTCCGGATCGAACAATTGAACAATGCGAACTGGAACCCATGGAAGCGCCGTGTCACCGCTATTTTTCGCGAGCGTGCACTCTTGAAGATTGTCGAGGGCACCGCGCCAAAGCCAGTTGCCGCCGACCCCGAGAAACCAACGATGAATGAGCGGAAGAAAATGGAGCGATGGGAGGAGTTAGATGGGAAAGCACAGACGCAGATCGAGCTCACCTTGAGCGACTCGCAGATGGTTCATATCGCAGGCGTTAAGACAGCAGCCGATATGTGGTCACAGCTAAAACAGGTGAAGGAGAGAGGTGGGAAGTTGGGAATTTTGTCACACCGACACCGTCTGTACCGTATAATTGCCGATGACGCGACGGATATCGCAGTTCATGTTATGGAGTTGAGGCGGATTCAGGAGGAGCTCGCAATCCTTGGCAGCGTAGTCACAGATGAGGACTTTCTGCTGTTGATAATCAGCTCGCTCCCCGAGTCTTGGGACAACTTCACGTCGGTGTACCTCAGCGCATTGAGCAACACCCCAACCATTTTGTTGCACGAGTTTATTTCCCTTGTTCTGGAGGAAAACCGTCGCAGACTTGAGAAGAACGGTGACGGGAGTGCCGCGATGTACGGACAAGCAAAGAAGGGCGATGGAGGAGGGAGAATGGATGGAGTGGAGTGTTACAATTGCCGAAAGAAGGGACATATTGCCGCCGATTGCTGGTCAAAAGGTGGAGGAAAGGAGGGGAGAAGGTCCGAGCAGTAGAAAGGGAGAGGAAGGATTAATTGGGCGGACGACGTTGAGAAAGAATTCTTCACGTACTAATACACCACCCAATCCAATTTCTCCCCTTTACTTTCGACTGGACGACCCCTGGACCTTGAGATGATGGAGCGGCAGATGGACCCGATGATGGAATTGGAAATTTAGCAACACACTACTGCAGGCTCTGGGACATGCATGCAGAGTACTCAACGTCCCATCAGCACCGACTTGCGCGCACAATAGATTGTGTGTCGGAGCGATTGTCGAGTGAAGGCTACGGAGAGCAAGACTGGATGTCTGTACCCGTCAGCTATGCGAGCCCAGAAGCATGTGAAAATGAAAGAGCGCGAGGGGCGCATATGCCGCCACAGAGGCGAGCAACAACGGGGCTGTGAAGGCACGGTCAAAGAGCTGTGGGATCACGCTCCGGAACCCCACAGCACACGCACACATCAGCGGAGCAGCCGAGAGAGCCAATGGGATGATCCTCGAGCTTGCCCATACAAGGGGCGGTAGCACAAAAAATTACTGGCCATTCTTTGGGAGTCAACCGTTGAGTTCACGGCGAGTATCCGAAACCGTGTGCCGACGCGCACTCCAGGGAATGAGCGGTTGGAGGCATATGGACACAAAGAGGCTCAATGGATCGCACCTTCGGGAGTTCAGGTGTGAGGAAGGGGCAAAACGTGAACCGATGCATGACCTGTCAAAACTAGGACGGAATCACAAGGATGTGGGGAAGTTTAAATTCGTGGGATTCGGAGACCATACAGACACCGTCATATAGGTAGCGCCGAGCACCCAGCCCCTGGTTGATCTGCAGCTCGAGGGGGAGTTGGGACCGAGCAGCAATCTCCCAGAAACGCTGCACACCCCGATTCTGTGATCATCCAGACGATGGTGCCAAGTGAGGGGGAGCCACCAGCACAAAGATAGTCGAAGCAGGAGGCGCCGACCGCTGAGTTGCGAATGCAAGCGCGGACCAAGCCGCAGCAGCCACCGCTTCAGACATCCATGCAGCTACCAAGCATACCTCCACTGGCAACCTCACTGTCAGAACTTCTACCAGCACGAGAACCAAGACCAGATGTCCATTCCGCGCAATGATTCCGCGTCCAGCACCCGAAGATCAAGATATTTGGAGCCAGAGACAATGTAGAGGGCGGAGTATACATCTAGGAGAGTCTACACTTGAAGCTGCCGGCGCGTCACACGTACAATGAAGTGTTGCAGTCGAGCGAGCGGCTGAAATGGAAGGAGGCAATGAGAGAGGAAGGATAAATGTTGAAGAAGAAGGGAACGCACAAGCTCGTGGAGGAACCATGGTATCGCGATGCCCTAAAGCCGTCTACTTCCCCCCTTGTCCATCACGAATCACTATGCACCGCACTCGCTATTGCCGCCCTTGAGAATCTTGATGATATCTCAAACGGCGAGCACAAAGACGAGGTCGATGGATGGTAGCCACCAGCATTCAAAGAAGAGACAAGACGTGTTTGGAGGTTGTTGAACAAAAGCTACAGATTACAGCAGCCAGGTCACGAACGGAATCGCGAAGTCAACGTGAAACATACCCCAAATTCGGCTTGCCAAGACAGCCGTCGATCATTGCATTTCCCTTTGCGAACGTGACGGCAAGCACACTAGGAAGACCCGTTTGGTGGAGAATCTTCTCATCTTGTCGCGTCACGGCGGGAGGCTGAAGTTCAGAAAACGGAGACGAAGGTTGGGAGATCACCGATCAAGATCAATCCTGATTGCAGATCCGGGACGATCATCCGAATCAACTCAGACACGATAGAGAAACCTGGCAAGCACAACCCAAGCATGACAAGTTCACGCAGGTTCACGTGCACATCGGGCTCTTGCCGGTCTGAGGGGGAGTGTTGGAATTGTCGCTGCCGTGAGTCGCAGGTGACGTGTCAGCCCGCCAGAGCCACGTGAGCGCGATGCGAACGTGGAGGAGACGATATGGAGGGTACACGTCGTGGAGATGGACGACACGTGTCGTAGACGTGTCCGTAGGACACGTTGCACGTACAGCCATCTGATGGAACCATGGAGACGCGTTGAAACACGTCTGGACGCGTCTTTACTATGTGTTTGACGCGCCACACATTGTTTTTTCGGTCGGAGAATTCGAACTCAGCATTATCTAGTTCGCTATTGTTCTAGCTTTTCATTGTACTCCTGAGGAGTATAAATACTGTACTTTACTCTGACTGAAGATACCGTTTTTCCCCTCCATTTTTCTACAAAGAGCTGCTTGGAAAATGGCATGCTTATCTGCCTTCATACTTCAGAGATTGCTGGTTAACGAACAGCTCTGAACTCAGGTTCAAGCGCATGGGGAAACACAGTGATATATTCCTCGCCTCCAAGTTTGGGTGCACACCGTCGAATGATATCGATGGGAGCCCCGCATACGGGAAGATTCTAAGAAGGCTGCCGAATCATCTTTGAAGAAACTCGGTGTCGATTACATTGACTTGTATTATCTCCATGTACATGATTGTATTCCTTTCTCCTTCGTCTTAACATAACACCCGATAGCGAGCTGATGTTAAAGTTCCCATTGAGGTACAACTAAAGTTGTCTTTCGAAACTGGTTCGTTAACACTTCAACAGCACACAGTTGCCACCTTGGCTGAGTTTGTCAAGTAAAGCCAACACCCCAACTATTGGTTCCAGCTGACCAAGCTCTATCCAGGGCTGGAAAAATCAGGCACATCGGACTCTCGGAAGTGTCTGGTGTGACTCTCCGCCGTGCACACGCCATTCACCCAATCGCGGCTCTGCAAGTCGAATACTCGCCTTTCACTCTCGACATCGAGGACCCCAAGATAGGGCTCTTGGTCACTGCACGCGAGCTCGGCATCCAGGTCATCGCATATTCTTCCCTGGGACGTGGGTTGCTCACTGGACAATATGTGCATCTTACACTGGGAGCAAATCCCAATGCACCTGGATTCCAGGTGCCTCTGGGGCATGTTCTCCGCAGGTTGTGAACTGGTGGACAAAAGACCGATAAAGGTCCTTGGGTGGACAAAGAATTAACAAAGGTGAGACAAAGGGCAGGCAGGATTTTCACCACCCAGCAAATCTTGCCTGTCCTTTGTCCCTCCTTTGTCTGTCCTTTGTTGACCTAAGGACCTTTGTAGGCCTTGTGTATTCTACATTGTAGCCTTCAGACCACATGCCTCAGAGGCCCCTGGAATCCAGGTGCATCGGCTTTTGCCCCCGGTGTTACCTCCAGAACGGTGTATCATTCTGACTCGACCCCTAGGTCAGAAATCACCGGATGACTTTGAAGACAGCGATTTCCGCAAGGGCATCCCTCAGTACGTTTCATCTCCCCGCTTTCATTGTCTCTCTGGACTCACTAGATGATGTTCACACAGCTACAGCGCTCAGAACTTCCCCAACATCCTCAAGCTCGCCGACGGCCTGAAGTCCATCGGCGCTAAATGTGGCGGTGCGACCGCCGGCCAAGTGGCGCTTGCGTGGTTGCTCGCGCAGGGTGAGGATATCATTCCCATCCCCGGCACGAAGAAGATCAAGGTATTTGTGGTGTCTTTGGACCTGAGCATCAGATAATAATCTTTCCCAACAGTACTATCCTTCCCCCAGAACTCGGACACTTAAGAAAGAAGAGTCAATATTATTTGATCCAAGGCTTGTAGCACGAAGTTGAGTACGTAGATCGCCAGCATTTTGGCTTTTACTCCGATCCTGTATTTTAATTCGAGAGAAACAGATAAGTATTGGGCAAGTGGCGCTGTTCTTTCGGGCGAGTCCGAGTGTCTGAGTTCCAGGTAAGACATCAATTTCTGATTGTTGGCACCACTCTGAAGTCACCTCTTACAGTGGCAGCTTAAAAGTTGCTGTGAACAATCCTTTATATATCAAGTATCGTCTGAGATGGAAAGACTTTCATAAGACTCTGCAGTACATTGGTAGAAGACCTGAACATTAAAGCTACATTTCGACCAAATTTGGCATGTGCACTGCCCCCTTTTCAGTTCACCGTGTTGTGCACAAGGCACCTAGACCCTTGAGTTGTTGTAGATAAATTGGGTCGATACTTTAGCATGTTTTGAAGTCATTACCACAATACCATGGCCATAAATGAAGTCAGCCATGGCTAAAAGTACCGAAAATCGTCCAGTTTCAACCAACCCGTCGTATTCTGACGGATGGCATGTGCAGCAGGGGTAAAATATTGCAGTTTTTCGACCTGGGGGCTCTAGATTCTATGCTACCGATCATTTGAAGCCAAAAATCTCGGGAAATGGCTTGGTATTCACTGAGAATTGTTTGTTTGTCCGAGTTCTAGGTTTGTCCGGATCGGTGGGGGAGGATAGTACCTCGAAGAAAACATCGCAGCGAGCAAGCTGAAGCTGTCGGCTGAGGACGTGAAGGACGTGCGCAACGTCGCCTCTCAAGCGGATGCGTCGCAGGGCGAGCGGTACCCTGCTGGGATGCTGACGACACTTTTTGTTGATACGCCTGCGCTGTCTTGAAGAAGCACATATTGTCTTTATGTACCACAATTGTAACCGAACCGATGGTGTCAAATATCAGAGTTTAGCTTGATTCAAGTAACTAAAGTAAGTCCATATTGTTCGACGCACGTTAGCACGCCGGGACTCCAAGGTTGAGAGGGGTAATAATGCAAGAAGTTCTGCCCTCCCGACTCAAATGGGATGTCGCTTGCGGTCGCTGTTCTAGCGCAGTGAAGCATCGATGAACTTTGTTGCCGCTCGGAAATCTGAATATTTGGAGAACCGCCAAATCGACCCTTTGCAGATGTTGAGCGATTTGCGGCCGGATACTGTAAGGTTTTGAACCAGGAACCAGGTTATAAATCAACGAACGGTGGACCACAGGGCCTGGCGTCATTTGCTCCTTAGAGTGTTGGATGTCATGTGAGGGTAGTGGTGCAGTTGGAACAATCGTAGAGTTTATCCTGACCGAGATTCAACATTACTCCCAAACATACCAAGACTTAAAGGGTCGAAAGGACTGTCCGATTGACAGAAAAAATCATCCCGGGCCTTTTTGCCTCTGGGCTCCAATGGATAGTCGACGTACATTTTGATTATCAACGCGGTGTACACCGCGTTGATAACTCAACATGTTGAGTGGACCCAAGGGTCGGTAGAAACATCGGAGAATTTCATTCGTTCAAGAAAACACTCAAAAGTTCCTTCTTTCGATTCGATAAGTATCGCTAGCCAATCGCTAGCGCACAACGATAGTAAATCCTTTCGGCCATTGGGTTATGCCACTTCAAATCACGAAGAAGCGTCGAAGGAGATTGGATCTTCCTCAATGTGGAGCAGCGGCAGGTAGAAGAAGAGGGGATGTATTGTCGGGACACGGGGAGAGAAGTTGAACCGGGAGTTATCGAAAGCTGGTTGGCCTTTCGATGAGGAGACCGAAAAGCCCCGTGATAACCACGCCTGAGAAGAGAGCAATAACGCCAGCATGTATTCGCGTGGCCGAAAACTGGCCATTCACCAGTCCGCGCTGGATGGAGAAGTACCGCGACACGCCTATTCGAGGTTGTATTTGTTACACCACATTGCCGGAAGCATAATGAATCCTCACCGACACCTAGAACATATAATGCCAGGACGATCATACATCCCGCCAACGGGCGGGCCCAATGTCTCAGCGGTACGGAATGTGGATTCTCTATCCGATCGGAAATCGAAAGGAGTTGCGCGAGAGCTGGGCGGATACAAGTCAGGATATATGTCAATTCAGATGAGGTATGAAGCACCTACCCACTCCAGCAGAAGCTATTGTCAAACTTGTCCGTAGGTACGCAAGAAATGTGCGTTCAGACGCGAGGTGATCGCGCGCTACGGTACCGCAGTTTTCCAACACCAGAGATGCGCCTCGGGAGTTTTGCGAAGAGTCTATAGGTCGATCCAAGTCCAACCCCCGCGGCGTGAACGACATGTACGAGGATGTACGAGTCGCCACATAGGTGTGTCCTGCGTCGTCGAGGGACGTCTCATCCACATCACAGCAAGATAAATCGGAACTCGACTCGTTCGAGGCAAGCAACGGCGTGCGTTCGCTGAGCGCTGGTACAGTGCGCGCCTCCGACGCAGTACTGGCGGGAGTTAGTGGAGACATCGAGCGTATCTACCTGGCGTGATAGAAGGAGGAAAAGTCGCAACTGGTTCCCACGGTGAACCCGAGCGGCGGTATTCGAGCGATGCGCGGCGTTCAACTTTGGGCAAGTTGGATGGATCGATCAAATTAACCCTTCGCCAGCGAACACCGCCGGGGAGCGAAAGAAGCTTCCATGGACTCTGGCTCGCAGTCCGCACAAATCTGACGAGGAATCCGATTAGTTTGAATAAATTCGCAATTTGTGAAACTACTGCTGCCTATAGGAATATTGAAGGACTCACCGCGATTTCCTCTATAGTATCCCAAGTTCCGCTCATCGGCTAGTTGCTTCCGGTTAGCTATTCATTTCGCGGTTCCATCAGAAACTCCCGCAGATAAGTATCAAAGAAGATTGATTCGCCAGCCGCGGGAATAGTATGTCATTGATTTCGCACCAGAGCAGGCACTCAAGTGCACTGCGAATCAAGCGTTTCTTCGCCTTTCCGATCCAGTGGCAGAAGAGTAAATTGGAAGCAAACCGCCATTGTGGGCACATCGTCCGTTACGTCCAAGTTACGCCTCGTATGAATTAATCAGGACATTCGTTTGAGAGACATCGTCGGCCTGGCATCGATTGCAGAAATCCACACTGGGATGATGAGAGCAGGAAGGAAGTGGAAAGCGGTGTCATGGTATTTGGCGAGGGCTGTGATGCTCGGGAAATGCCGACCAGTTAAAATGAGCAAAAGCGCAGTGGGGTGCGAAGCACCCCACTTCGACTGAAGGGTTAAGTGGCAGCGCTGAGAAGCAATTGAATTTTAGCTGCTCGGCACGGACCTCGGCAAGTTCATCCAAGTGCGGAGTTGGCGGAGTTTAAAGGCTTCGGACAGACAGACAGACACACGTAATTTTATAAAGAGGGCGACTACTTAATTTGCTCGTCTGAGTCGATCTATATGAGTTTGAAACAAATGCGGGTGGGGTCTTCGGGGACAAGGGAAGAAATACAAATCATAAACTGTACCACCGGAATTGGATAGGCCTGCAGACTACCGTATACGGAGACGGCCGTTGTTTTGACGGGCGAATACGGCACAAGCCGTGCCGTAGCCGTACCGTACAGCTGGAACTTAACACCCTCACGGTACGGTACGGGTCCAAAACGGCAGTAACGGCAATACGGGAGGAGAAACATTGAATAAATCTTGAGGCCGGGTATTACCACTTCACTGTCATACATGTTCTATTATATGCAAAAAACGAGTCAAACTTCGAGCAAAGGCTCCAAGCCGAGTGAAAGGAACATTTACAGACGACAATAAGTCTTTCAAACACTCTTGAAGCCCTCAATGTGAGTGGGTGACCAGAGGGCACAAAATCGACATCTCAACCTTCCAAACGAATTGAACCTCGATCACTGAGGGGATCAATCTTGCCGGAATGCCGACCGTTTTCATGCCAAATCGGCGCGTATCATTGACATTGTATTTATCACCGATTTCCCATTTAATTTCAATTGATTCCAACTCCATTTTGCAGTGGTTGTGATCAATTTTGTGATGGCCGTATAGACGGGTTGAGCTCCGTATACGGCTGTATTTTGGACGGCTATTGCGGTGTACGGTACGGGTTATGCCGTCCCGTCGAGGGGGAGCCTCAGAGGGCTACGGGACGGGACGGTACGGTAGGGTGCCGTCAAACCGTCAAATACGGTTTCGACTCGCAGTCCTAGAATTGGACAAGATCGTTGATGGTTTTTGCCACGCAGTAGTATGGCGACTTCCTCACCCTAGGTCACCAACTGAACTGAACGGTGACGTCGATGATCGTTCTATTGAGGGGACGCCACAACGAAACAGGCCGGCCGCCGCCAACTGCTGCGCGCACCGGAATTACTTTGAGCCGAATTTCGTGTGCGATGAACCGCAGTGACTCGGAGATCGAACCCCCCTTAGGAAGGACGAAGCTTTTTCCGCTGTTCCGGATAATCGCCCTATTGCTTTGGAGTAACACAGAGACCGCTCAATAGAGCTGTCTACTTGTCTTGAGCTCAGAGTCTCAGAAGAGAAAGAAATGGTTGAAAATGCGACCGACGACCGATGGCTTGCGTACCTGTCGCGTACCCATTCGAATCGCAAACATATCAAAATACGGGTGCCCATTAAAAGGCAAGAACAAAGAGTCTAGAAAAAGTCCTCCTCGTCACTGTCCGAATCATAACCAGCCGCTATCAACTGATTCTTGAAGGGAGACTCGACGTGGTCGGGGATCGGTGGTGGATTCGAGCAAAGCGATAATATGAACTTCTGGAATAAAGCATTGACCCTGAATTGCGACACTCAAAAAACAAGCCGACGCGGGGGAAGGAATAGGGAAGGAATAGGCACGTACTCTTTTGGGTGTGTAGTCGCTCCGAAGTGGGCCGCGTCAGCGATCTCCGCCACTTGAACCGTAACACCCGCACTACGCAAATGATCGGCGACTTGGTTGGTCGTCGATATGTCGTACGCAATATCGGCGCCGCAGTGCACCAAGCAGACTGGGCATGCGATTTTCCGCATCGCGTCGACGGTATACGCCTTGCGGAGGGTGAAGAAGTCGACGCTGATAGTGCGAAAGTCGTCCAGCGAATCTTCTCCCCATTGCGAGGCCATAGATGGCATAGAGGCAGCCAGAATACTGACAACGGATTAGAAGGAGCGTCTCGTTGGTGAAGTCGCCGGAACGCACGCATTGAATGTCTCTGTCGGAGCACCATTGACGGACAGTTGAAGACAGCCGGTGATCGCATCTCTCATCATGGACGGGCCCTCAATCGTCTCCCCGCTCATTACTCCTTCCGACCAATAGTCGTATATTTCTTGGCGGCCCTCCCCGACGTCCGGGGGCTGGAAAATGGCAAGTCAAGACACGAAGAAGGAATGAATCAAGAATTGTTGCGCACCTCGGTCAGGGGCAGAGACGATACGACGAAGATTGAAAGTACGGATGAGGGGAATAGGATCGCTGTCTGCAGCGCAATACAGCCTCCCATTGACATTCCGAATAAATGATATCGTGGGATCTGAAGGGTCGACTGGGGGAGGGATTTTCAGCGAAGCTGCCGTGAATATTCGGTGAAGCCGACTAACCATGAATAGGGCCACATCTCGCGCTGCTACCTCGCGTCCATAAGCCTTTCCCGCTTTCCCAATCGTTTGCGCGTGACATCTCAAATCCAGTGCGATGAGATTGAACCGGCGTAATTCCCGGTCTGCGAACTGCACTGTGGATTATGAGTATGAAGCCCAGCCAAAGCAAGAGGAACGGCTTTACGGTGGTAGATGATCTTGCCTACATATACGGGGTGTAGGAAGAGCACCGTTGGAAGAGCCGGGTCGATACTCGGTGCAGAGGCTTGTGTCGGGGTCGAGATAACGTAGCTGAATTCCACACGGCCAGTCGGCGTCTTCAGAGTAACTTCTGGCATGGCGACGGTTGTGAGGGAGTCGATATGAGGGAATAAACGGAAGTGTTTTGAAATTGATTTGTCGTCTTGAATGATCAGAAGACGATCATTCTCTCTGAGTCCGATGTGCCTCGAGTGTGACGTGATGGTTGAGATCCATCAGAGGGCGATGAGACATTGGACTAAGACATTATAGCACAGCTTGGCAGCGTGTGCTGAGCTGCGAAGATGACATCGACAGAGGTTGGGCAAAGGAAGATTGGTCATGCATCGCGGTTGCAGTTTGAAGCGAATAAATGTTGCGACCGAGTATGAGTCCTATCCTACTACTACTACTACTATGTCGGACATGTCCCTCCGGTATTGAGGCGTTGATGGACGGGATTGGGTCCGATTGATGTTACAATGTTTCGTTGTTACCACGTTGCTTAATTTCAGCTTGATTTCAGCGGGAAGTATCTAGCCCTCCGGGCATGCCTGGGACCTGGAAACGACGCAGACGGGTGTAAGTTGCACAGCCGACCGCCTCCCTTCGAAACCGGCGTTTCAAGCCAGGGTGAGCGGGCCGGACAGCTTCGGTGTGATCGAGCACTTTCGATTTAACGCGTTTAAGAGGCCTAGTTAGGGCGCCATTAAGACAAAGGAGATCTGGAACCTCAGACAGTCCCAGGAATACAAGTTATTATCAGAAACTGCCTGGCAGGTGTGCCTGGCGGTAGAAGAATACCCCGTGCATGAGCAGCGGAATCGCGTGGTTAGAGTTTGAGCGCTGAGGATCGTATCCCCCCTAAAAGTTTCATGGAAACGCTGAAACACATGCCAGCGTCCAAACGATGTTTCAGAAAACCCTGAGGAAAGAAAGCCATCATCGTCATTGACCACACGGTCATAGACAAGAATAGAATCCTGGACCTCAGATCGTTAAAAAAATTGGATTTCTCAATGCCACACGCGCCCTCGTAAAACCAGTCAAAGATTCATAATGAGAAAGCAATGAACATAAACCGCTCCCCACTTACAGCCCAACAGCCGCCTTGAGGAGAGCAAAGTTGGGCGTACCGAGACCTGTCACGGGGGTCCCAGCCGGTCGTAGCAGGGAAACCACTAGCGAAGTTCAGCAAACCATTTGTCAGTCGAAGCAAATTTACGCACTTGGTGTTACAACCCGGGTTGTTGCCTTTGAATGTTCAACAGTACCCAAATTAAAGAAAATGGGCTTACCCGTTCTGATGTCGTTGAGCGTCGCACGGCCGGCAGCGCTGTACAAGAAGGGGTTTAGGAATCCCAGCGGCGCCTTGCCGGCCGCAACCAATCCGTCGTTCAGGAGGGCAACTAGAAAGACATGTCGGAAGCGATCGGGACAACGTGTTGGAGGTATGCACCAATGGACGCGAACGTCGGGGTACTGCAGCTCGTCCCGTCTACAGTGCCAATCTATCGGGGTTCTCCTCAATTTTCAATGGAATTTCAGGGCATGTGGATCACCTGAGCATCTATGCTCAAGTCAGCATTGCGCAAGCGCGAAGATGCGCGACGGAACTTACCCCAAATAAACATCCACAGCGATTGTACAACACACCTGGTAGCTCGGGATGGCAAAGTAATTTGAAAATCCTAGGATTCACAGTGAATCGAGTCACAGCTGTTGAATGCGCAAGGAACACACCTCCCGAGGAGAAAGACGCCGCAGTCTCGGTGATACCACCAGTAGCACCAACAGAGGTGATACTGAATAGCGAGTGAATAATATCTGGCCAATCGAAGAAGTTCAATGCCGACATACAATGGGCAGTCGGAGGGAAGGGTGGGAATAAAAGTTGTGCTGCGTGGGGTGTTGTTTAGACTAGAACTGTAAAATTAAATCACACTGACCAACTCTGCGACTGACTGCGACTGACTCCACCTGAGGCGCTGAGTTAATATTTTATATGAGGAGCGGGATGATTCAATTACCGTCACCAGAGGAGAACAAGATGGAGGTGCCTGGGCCAAGAATAAGACCGGGAACGAGCACAAAGGTTAGAACTTACCCAGAGCGCCGAGTTGCGCGTATGCATTGCAGAGAGTGCTGTATCGTGATTAGTACGAAGTCAGAATGGGTGGCAAGAACTCACTTTGCCACCGAGCGAGAAAGGTCGCTCTCGTCGAATCCATAACTGGTGCTCAGCACGTTCGGCCGAGTCCCCGTGGGCTCTCTTATGAGCGCCGTGATAATATCCCTATGAGATCGATGAGCTATTATCGGCGAATAGCTAGAACGTCGCACATAAAGCCATCAACACCGTCCGGATTATTTTCTCCGACGGAGATGAAGGTGACTGGCACACCCGTCGCGACCCCAATGGTGTACTGCAAAGAGTTGATTCAGACCACCCATTTGATACTTCAATATTGTTACCTGTGTGTCCAGGTCCTAAAACTGGGAGTAAACATCGAGTTTAGGGAGGCAAAATGCGGCTTACCGCCTCGATGCCTGCAGTCGACCGGGGATTCTGGGTGTTGACACCACCATCAAGAGTCTGAAGTGTGAATGTTGTGGTCAAAGAAATATCAGTGCGGAAGTTGGTCAGGAATTCCTGTGAGAGGTATAAGGCAACGAGGCGCAATGACACCATCAGGCGAGGTAAAAGTACCTGCAGATCCGCCTGATTTGCGAACTGGTTGATGAAGCCAGAGACTCCGAGCCTGTTGGTCGATCGGGTCGCCCGCGTGGTGGGGATACCGTAGAGGGCCTGAACAGGCGCCAAGGTCAGCGGGCCTGGAGGAAGTTGATATCATGTCCCAAGTACCTGAAGACACGTCGGGGTTACGACGGTATTACAGGATGCGGGCACCGCGTTGGAGACCGTTTCAACATCCACCGCAGGTGCGGCCCGATTCGCCTTGATTGCGGTGAACTTGGGACGAGCCACGGGTCGGTTGAAGCTTGTTGTAGGGTGCACATTTTCGACATGGCCTTGGAGCACAGCGGGAATGGAGTACTCAAGTGTGCGGATGCTGGTCTTGCCGGACTCGACGTGCGTGAAGACGGAGAAGTCGGTTGAAAGAAGTTCATTGGCTTTCCCGACGGGAACGACGATTTCAAGGAGATCCCCGGCAGGTGTGACCGGCTTCGACGAAATACCGCTCTCGGTCAGCCACTCGCTGACGATACTGAGCGTTTCGTCCGTGGGCTTCACGAAATCCGCGACCTGATCAACTAATCAGAACCAAGTATTGTTCAAACAAGGACTCAAATGCACCTCCTCCGGCGTAAGATGCTGGCCATAAAGCGCACTTGCGGGATCTGAGACAGCGTAGAGCGCGGCCTGAAGCCCGTCAATGTTGTTGGGCTTCAACGCGATACGCAGGGTGAGCTCTTTGGCAGTCGGAGCTACACCAGACTTCACGAATCCACGCGCGGGTTCAGCGCGCGTCTCCTGAACGACCATGGCCCTGCGGTCCATGGGCTTCGCCGCAGCGAGTAGCAGAAGAGTCACGATGAAGGCGGGGGCTCGAGCCATTGTGGAGGCAGTGCTGACTTGCGAGGAGAGCACGAGGTTTTTTTTGTGGGCTCCACTCAGTATATACGACTTGGAGACGGAGGACGGACCTGATGACCGGCAACAAGGAATTCGTCCCATGCTATCTATCGTCTTATCTCGATAGCATGCGGCCAATCCGTGAAGCAAAAGTCATCCCGAGAGCGTTTTCGCCATACAGAGCATTGAATCAAGTTCCTAGGACTGTCTGGAAGACGAAGCAAGCCACCACTGGCTCGAGCTCCAATAGGGCAATGAAACGACATGTCACAGTAGCCCAGACGTTCCGTTCTCAGCGCTGCGAACCGAGCTATATAAAGAACCTATAATGAACTGTAGAATATACATGAATGAGTGAAAGGGCGGACCATACTGATAGTGATGTATCCTGGCAGCGTTCGCTGTAGATCCGATAGTATGTGTACTAAAGTCTATTCTTGCCTTCGTGCGAAGGATTATACGGCCGCTATCACCCACACGACCACTGGGCGCCATTTAGATTAATTTTTCTGGAAGAACAAACCCTTTTAGGAAAATTCCGGCATAACCGAACCAAGAGGTTGAAGATCCCAAGGAGGGCGCAACGTCACCAGGTCCTGCGGGGAAACACGGAAAGATAAGTATATCGTGTAGAGTGGAAGAATTACTTACTAAATCCTGGGAGTTCCCGAATCTACCGTGGCCTAGGTGAATTCGAATTTCTGTCGGAACAAGTACACCCACGCCCAGCGGACCCGACTCACCAAGAGAGAGGTTGGGTTTTGTCTAGGCTTCGTTATTGAGAAGTCTTTGTTTGCCGACGGCCGGATGTTCGAGCGGGCATAGGGTCTGCGGAATTCAACTGTAAGGAGGGACGACTTCTGACGAGCAAGTGGGTGTGATGACCTAATATATTGCTACAGCCCACCGCACTCAAGTATTAACCACAGGAATCGACAAGCTCTCAGCAGTTGCATGTCCGTTGAGAGGGAAGCACGAAGTTACGGTCTTGAGACGGAATGCCATCCGCGTTGGAAAGGTGTTAGGACGTCGGCCGCGGCAAGAATATTTGCATCCAGTAGTATGTTAGAGTGTTACTGAAGCGCAAGCTGTGGAGAAGAATCGACGTCGTAACTCGGTTCAAACCGTGGATAGAAGTAAAAAATGGCATGGACGTGCAAGTCAGGCGAACATTAGATACGAAATCGATCCCAGCCAACAGTCCCATTCCTAGCCAAACGCTTTCGGGTTGAATCAAGTCCGACCCGGATCACCAAACCAGCGGGGAGCCCGATAGACGAGAAAGCGAACGGACAGTCACTGTAGGGACTAGGATTAGACTCTGCGTTTCGCTGACCATCCAGATTCCATACCAGCGTGAGCTCTCGGAGACTTGGGCCCCCGGCGCCCGCCGCAGAAGCCATAATGATAAGCAGTCAGCGAGGTGAAGTCGTGGTTGGGAGTGAGTCGTCACTTGAGCTATCAAGCTAGTGGGTGAACGTCTTCGCCGGTCTGCTGGCCTTTGCAAAATGTGCATACGTGGTGGTGAGAAAGCATATGTCACAATCTCTTTGTTCCGATCATTGTTCCGTGACGATCAGTGATCCGCATCTTCTCTGCTCTGAGCCCTCCTCCCGCTTCCACCAAGCTCTCACTGTACCGGAGGCTCCTTGATCTTGGATATGCCAACCAAAATTCTAGGGATGTTCTCGCCCGAGTTCTTGATTTGCTTCAATTCGTAACCACGACGAATGAGTGGATAAGAATCAGGAATATTGGCCAGCTCGTGGTAAGTAGCTGCTTCCACCACGACGGCCCCTCTTCTCCGTGGTTCAATTGAATCCGGGCTTACCTTCACTGTTCTCCGCAGTTGATTGCAGACTAGCATTTCCATGCGAGTCGTCGGGACGCCCAACGTGATTTCCAGACATCTCATATTCAGTGATCGGGAGCATGAGAAGAAAGCGGGGACATGTGCACAATTTGCAGCACAAATTTCTCTCGTTGGGAAAAGAACCCGACGGAACTGTCATTTGGCGTACACTGGTTCGATTCCGCAGCAGAAGAGGGACATCTTAGGAATGACGACCTCGTTCAATTTCACAAGACATGCCTTCGCTACGCTCCGGCTGAGGTGCAGATGGCTGCATGTAGTGAAATGCCGAATGGAAAACTTGACTCAACCACCGTTTGAAAAATTATTCTGGTCTGAAGACAAACAAATTTCCCTTATTGTCATTCCCTATCTCACGGCTAACTTCGAACGCCGGCACACCCTTCTCAACTCTCGCTGGCAAACATTCTCAGCAGACCTGAGTTGACCAACCATTCCAGAGATTGACGTTCGACATCATTGTTGGAACTTAATTCATTTAGTGCGCAAGGATCTACATGCAAAAGTTATGGTATAAATTACATCATAGCCCAATCTGCGACCATCCCTCTTCATCCGCTGCAGGCCTACTACACAAAGAGAAATTCGAACTGTGACCAACCTCATATCACCGGACAGTGGTTTCAATATGGTTGCAATATTACTACAACTCTATAAACTCGATTTTAAAATTAGCATCCCAGGCAAGCATGGCAGCGCACCGAAACGTACCTTGCTTGAAGGGGGCTTTTCAAAGAGGAAAGAGACTCGAATCGCGGCACGGATGCAGGGATGCTGCGCTACGGGATGCAACATGCCAAGACTACAGAGGATAGTTTAGCATCCATGAAGCAGAGTACAACGCATCGGCGGCACAGGGGATATGTGTATGACTGAATCCACATGGAAATATGATTGATATCAGCGGCAGGCAGTAACAGAACCGATCAGATACGCACACTCGATGCGTCGGTAAAACGGAGTTGAAAAGAATTGGTTCCAATGGAAGCGTTGGGCGGTGAGGAGTAGAATTAGGGCCGCAGGGCGATGCCGACCTGATTGACGTGCTAGTGCTAGGTAGGAGATCTCGAAAGAAACAGAACATTGATAAAGAACTCACCGCTGTGTGGCCCCCGGCATAAGAAAGATTTTCGCCGAAGACATACACCAGATGGTATTTCTGCCTGGTGTAAATGCATAGATAGGGGGAGAAAAGAAAAGGGAGCAGAAACGCACATCATACGACGACTTGTCCGCACCCACGAGACACCCCCCTTCGAGGAACTTCATCTTGGCTCATGATCGCCCGCGATCCCGCACACGTTGAGCCTTGCCGTGCGGCACCCAATCAGCCTTGCCAGTGCGCAGAAGACCTGTGGCTCCGCGAGCGTTGTTTCCAGTGCCAAGAAGACCGTGAAGATCCGATGACTTTGAACAGCTCATCTGTGGGGTCGCTTCCATGAACGAGAGAAACACCGTGTGAATTTGTTCATATTGCGAGCGGTTTTACACGACGACGAGTCTGAGTGGGCGACGATAAGGGAATGGACGTGGCAATCCGAAGTTGAATGGTAGAGACATCGTGTTGAAGGCTTGACCAATAGGGGAGTTTTGAGAGCGGTGGTCTTGAGGCTTCTCTTGACTGCCGTCTTCTAGATGTTGCAGAACTTGCGAATTTCTCAATATCGCCTGGACATGAATGCGTGAAGTGATAGAACAGTTTGTTCATACATTAATTTTTGAAGGATAGTAGAGAACTTGATCCATGGCTCGAGGTATTTGAAGGCCAAAAGGTAAATGTGCAGCGTTCGCAGTGCTCTTGAGGTTCGCAGAATTGTTGGAGGGCCGGAGCGCAACCATCGAGTTGAGCGCTTGAATCGCCGCATGTTGCATTATCCCTTGCAAGGGTGGGCACACGAAAATAACGGCGATGAAGCACTGGCAAGGCGGAAATGATGGGGGCGGAACAAAAGAAGCGATTGCAACGGAGAACCTGCCTTTTGAGCGGAGCTTGAGTGCTGATCGGGGAGCTCAAATGCAGCAAGCGCCAGGGCGTCTAAGCTAATTTCTGATGCAGTGGGTCAGCTGAGATTCAAAATGGTGGTAAATTCGGCAGTACAAACAGATGTATACTGATACGAGGGATCTGCTTAATATACGAGGTATATATCTGACCGGCCATAATACCCCAGCGTGTGGGCGGAAAAACGCCTTTAAAGGGCGAGCACATCTCATCCGTTTTTTTGTGCTGACCATCCTCCTGGTTTTCCGATGCTGACAATCGTCGCAGCCCTCTTCCCACTCCTTGTTGGTTGTCGCGTCCGAGTTTGTTGTGTTGGAAAGCGAGATGGCCCGCCGCCTGGCTACTCATCCATCGGGCCCACGCCCGGTTCAGAAGTCCTGACTTTGCATTTTGGGCTCTCATCTAACGATATACCTGCTCTTCATGAGACCCTGGTCCTCTCCCGGGGAATCGCCCTCATTGATTGATTCACTTTAGATCAACAAATTCGTGGCTCCGTCGGCAGACACACTCTCCCGGGTTAGCTCTTGGCTTTCAGGGAGCAATCTCACCTCCGTGCCTGTAACCCCAGCTGGCGATTGGATCTCCGTCAACATGACTGTCGCCCAAGCTAATGATCTGCTTGCGGCGGATTTCTCTACCTTCCAGGATCAGACAATCAATGCCACCGTTGTTCGAACTCTATCTTCCGCCATTCCCAGCGACCTCCAGGGCCACATCGATTGGTTCATCCCACGGTCAAGTTCGTGAGACAATTTTTCAAATTCCACGCCACAGCCGTCGCTTCCCATGTCGAAAATTCAGCATATACCATCACTCTCAAGGACTCTTGTACGTCCCCGATGCACCTTACAATTTGATATCCATTGGACGTATGGCTGATGCTGGCTTTTCCATTCAATTTGATGGAGATTTGATGCATGTTTACACCAAAGGCCCCCAAAACCACGAAATTATGCGTGGTAAGCGGACCAGCAACCTTTATCATGTTAAAATCACCCCTACCTCCATCCGTACACCTTCTACCGCATTTACGGCCACACCGCCAGCCGCACCATCACCAGCAACCACTGTCGCATCACCCATCACATCGCCGGTTGTTCTGCCGGAACCTTCATCACCGCCGCCGTCTTCATTTACCCCCGCATTCGCAGCTGTTGCCCCCACTCATTCTCGGGATAAATGGCACCGTATTTTTGGGCACATCTCTCCAGCTTCAATTAAAATGCTGAAGAATAACAACATGGTTGAGGGGATGAACATTGATTCCCTGAGCACACCATCTGCCCAATGTGAAGCCTGCATCAAAGCCAAATCCCACGTCATGCCGTTTCCAGCTGAGGCTGAACGGAAATATTCTGAAATAGGGGAAATGACATTCACAGATGTCTGGCGACCCTCGCACGTCACCGGCATCAACGGCATTCGGTACTACATCAGTTTTACTGATGGTGCCAAACGGTGCACCATAATTCACCTGATGAAGAAGCACACAGAAGTTCTTCAGAATGAAGGACTACAATGCATACATCCATAATCAAACTGGCAAACGCGTCAGGGCATTTCATTGCGACAATGCAAGGAATATATTTCCAAAGAAATTCGGGATTACTTCAGTTCCTGCGGTATTCGTCTCGAGCTCACAGCTCCCTATTCCCCCCAACAAAACGGTGTTGCAGAGCGCCTAAATCACACACTCATCGAGCATGCCCAAGCCATGCTTGCCGCCCGAAATTTACCTTTGTTTCTCTGGCCTGAGGCTGTTGCATACACAACTTACCTAAAAAATCGATCTCCTACACGTGCACTCAGTGATAAAATCACGCCAGATGAAGCCTTTTGGGGAAAGAAGCCTAACGTTGCCGCACTCCAAGAATTCGGAGCTCCCTGTGAAGTTTTTGAAGCAGGATGGAAACTCTGCAAAGATCATCTCAAAAACTCGGTCTTGCATTTTTGTTGGACTCTCAGATGAGTCCCGAGCCTGGCGCTATGTCAGCAACGGCCTCTGGGTTGGCTAAACAGCGAGTAACCCGGCGAGAACCCCAACCAGGATAAACCCGATAGACGTTAGTAGCTTGTATGTTCCCCGAGCAGTAGGACCAGTTGTACGGCGTCCTCCCTAGGAGGCCGTATGTCGTAGGTCGGAATGCGAGGCGGAACCCGGAACAAGTCGAAAGGGCGTGATATCCACCCAGGTACACAACCCGGGGTGTGGATATAACCCGTAGTACGGTGCGAAGGAAGCGGGGCAGGGTGGAGACAATGCCTATGTCAAGCCAAGGTAGAAGCTTGAGATTAGACGAGGTAGAATCTACTGTACAGGGAGATTCTACCGTGCTTATATAGGCTTCTAATAAATTAAAGTGATTGCGGTCAATCGCGATCAGTTCCTGCACCGTAGCATTAAGGAGCATTAATGCTGATGCTCCTGGACTCCTCTGTGTTGGTTTCCGTGGCGTCGGTGGACCTAGGAGACCCGACGCTCAGGTTTCCTAGTCCTAAGTGTCATCGTATCCAGTGGTTCAAACCCCGATCGGGTTTGCAACCACTCCTGTACTTCGTGTACTTTTCTGTGTCAGCCCTTGGTGCGTCCGGGGACTAGAGTCCGTCTGTACGGGTTCCTAGTCCCTAACATCTTCTGTATCCCGTGGCGCAGACTCCCTGAGTCTGCGGCTTTAGAATCCGAGGCCGGGTTTCAACCATGAGAAGGTTACGTGGTGGCGTCATGAGAGTCCCGTGCCGCTAAGACGCGTCTGTATCCATACAGGCGTGTCGCACGAAAAAGTAGAACCCGGGCGATTCATGACACGCTACTACAATCCCACTACACGCCAGGTTCTCACGTCGCGCAACATCACTTTTATTAATGACAGCATGCCTAATTCCGAAATTTCGTCGCCTCAGCCTCAGCTCAAGGGGGAGATGAATCACACACCGGAAATTTCGCAGAAAACCACTTCTGTTGAGCCTGAGGCTGCACCGACCACTCATGTCACCATTCCCACAGTTTCGCAGTCTGCTCACGCTCCCATTTCCAAAGTCTCCACTATGAGCATTCTCATGCCATCTTCTTCCCGCACTTCTTCTCCCACGGTTGAAACAACACCGTCTTCGTTGTGCAAAGCACCACATGACATCAGCAGTGCTATTTCCAAGGACAACATCATACTTGAACCCTGTACACGAAAATACGTGCACCCCGACAGCGCACATCTCGTTGAGGAGGCAAAGTCTCAACCTGACTGGCCTCAGTGGAAGCAAGCCATGGACAATGAAATGGAACAATTGCGCAAAATCGGCACATTTTCTCACACCCTACTTCCTGCCGATAGAACCGCTGTTGCCTCCAAATGGGTTTTCCGAGTCAAATGTGACGAACTCGGGAATATTACCCGTTACAAAGCCAGGCTCGTTGCCAAAGGCTTCTCCCAAATTCCAGGTATTGACTATGACGGAACCTTTGCCCCCGTTGTCTGCATGGAAACAGTCCGCTTACTTCTCGCCCTTGCCGCACGACACAAACTCGAAGTTCACGTTGTTAATGTGATTGGCGCATACCTTAATGGCAAACTGGACGAAGAAATTTATATGCAGCAGCCAGAAGGTTACCAAGATGGTTCCACAAGCTTCATAAAGCTCTCTACGGCCTCAAACAGTCAGGCCGTGTGTGGAATATCGAACTTAACTCCTCATTCCTTTCCCACGGTTATACCCGACTTCTTTCGGACCAATGTGTGTATATCAAACACAATGGCGCCGACATCACTATCATTGCCGTCCATGTTGACGACATGACTGTCCTTGCATCCTCTTCAGCCCTCATGGCTGCCGCCAAGTCTGAACTTGAGTCCATGTTCAACATAAAAAACCTCGGAGACATCCGTCAGCTTTTGGGCATTGAGATCACTCGTAACTCTGATGGTTCAATATTTCTGAGCCAATCTCAGTACATTACCAAGATCCTCGAGCGATTTGGAATGCAGAATTGTACTCCAGTGTCCACCCCCATGGATCCGCATGTCAAACTGACCAAAACACCTGATTCGGAATCTTATCCCGAGATTAAGGATGTTTATCAGCATATGGTCGGCTCACAAATGTACGGTGCTCTTTCCACTCGCCCCCGACATCGCCTTCTCTGTTCAGACTCTTTCCCCATTTAATCTGAACCCTGGCCCATCTCATCTCACCGCCGCGAAACACGTATTTCGCTATCTTCGCGGAACTATCACTCTTGGCATTAAGTATGACTCTAAAGATCATTTGCCATCTTCCATCGAGTTATTCTCTGATTCTGACTGGGAAAACTCACCAGACAACTGCCGATCTGTCACCGGTTACCTCTCTATGTTCACCGGAGGAGTTTTAACTTGGAATTCAAAGAAGCAACCGACTATCGCACTTTCCAGCATGGAAGCCGAATATATGGCTTTAGCTTCAGCTACCCGTGAAGCTCTCTGGCTTTGCAGCATGCTTTCCAAACTTGGTTCACTTCCCAAACTCCCCACACACATCTCTGTTGACAACCACAGCACTATTGCATTTGCGGAGAACTCTGGTTTTCACACCCATTCGAAACACATTGATGTTCGGCATCACTTCATTCGGGAGAGAATTACTTCTCACGAAGTGTCAGTATCCTACTGCCCTACCTCGGAAAACACCGCAGACTTGTTCACTAAAGCCCTCGATAAATCCAAGCACGAGTACTTTGTCTCTCGACTTGGGATGACTCGCGCTTGAGGGGGAGTGTTGTTATTTCATTATTCCCACGGTTCGGACCTTACCCGACGGTCTTACTAACCGCCCGACTCCCCGACTTTCTACCCGTTTCCACTCACTAATTACTTACTCATGTTTCTTTAAACTCGTAGTACATTCTAGATATATTTTTCTAGAGTATATAAGCTTGTACTTATTCCTCACAATATTCATTCATAACTCGTTTCATTCAGTGCGAACATCACAATATTTATAACATCATCCGTTTCTTCCGTTGTCCTTGTGAAACTTTAAGTGCCCGATTTATCTGCTATCGCCCAGGTTTCCTATATTTCGGACGGCGCAATCATAGACGCCGGCTCTGCCACTGAATTCAGCGCAGCCAGCTTCGCTAGCATCATCGCCCTGCTCACCAATGAGCAGGTTGCCGTGGGTAAGCCGGGACTCGGGTTCCTCAACCCATTGATCTACGCAAATCCCGGTGTCTTCAATGACATTACCACCGGTGCGCGGTTTCGTCCTGAATGTCCCAAGTGTTCTAAGTACGTTCACTCGCTTTCAGGACATAGGCGGCCAGGCCTTCCCGACCAAATAACTCTTTCGTGCAGATCTATGTTGTACATTATCCGCATTCTGCCTCCATGGAATGACTACTTCGATAATCCACAAGGCTCCAATCTCGGGCTCTTGACGGCGTTGTATAGTATTGGCAGTATCGCGAGTCTGCCTATCGTGTGAGAACGGCCATTCCCAGGATGTCATACTTCTAGACCATTTATTGCAGACCGTTTCGGTCGCAAGGTCGCAATTATTGGGGGGTGTATTCTCATGATCATTGCTGCAGGCATCGAAGGCGCGTCTCAGAATCTTGCAAGTGAGTTTCCTTATGTAACGCGGTGTGACTTCTCAATTCGACCCTCATGGTATTTAGTGTTCAAGGGGGCTCGCTTTCTTATGGGTTTTGGAAACAGCATGACACAACTCTCCGCCCCGCTTCTCCTCACAGAGCTATGTCATCCCCAACACAGAGGTCGTGTTACAGCCATTTATAACTGCCTCTGGAATCTCGGTTCAATCGGTATGAAACCAGCTCGCTACCCGTAGATAGCACTGAATACTGTAGAATTTCATTCAATTCGGCAGGGGTTGTGACCCGTGACCCAAAATAACCGATTCGGCACTTCGGCAAACCAACGAATTTTGGTGTGACACCTCCAAAAATTCGGCATTCAAGACGAAAAATTACGAAAATTCTGCCTTTTTTGCACCTCCAAGGGAGATTTGGCCCTAGTGTTACACATTTTACATTCGGCACTGGGTGCTGTGACCCGTGACCGAGACTAAAATTCATCGCGGCACAGGGGGTGCGTGACGCGTGACCGCCAAATTGAATGAAATTCTACAGTATTCGACTGACACAGTGAATACCTGGCTGACGTTCGGCACGAGGAGGATTCCGAGTACCTGGTCTTGGAGAATCCCAACGATCATTCAAGGTGGTCCATCGGCTATCCAGCTTCTCTTCATCTTCTTCACTCCCGAAAGTCCTCGTTGGCTCATCTCGAAGAACCGCCAGAAGAAGCTCTCGGAATCCTGGCCAAATATCACGCAAATGGAAATGCCAACGATGCCACAGTTCAATTCGAGTACGCCGAAATGAAAGAAACACTTCGATTGGAGTTTCAGTACAAGAAAACGAGCAGCTACTTCGATTTCTTGAAGACTCGCGGGAACAGATATCGCTTATTGCTCATCATCAGTCTCGGGCTCTTCTCGCAGTGGAGTGGGAGCGGCCTCGTCAGTTATTATGCCACAAATGTCTACGACAGTGTTGGTATTACTAGTCCAAACTCCCAGCTCGGAATCAACGGTGGTCTGTCGATCCTCAGCTTGATCGTCAGTGTAACATTTGCGCTGCTGTGCGATAGAATGGGACGTCGACCGCTGTTCCTTGCAGCCACCATCGGTAAGCATTGAAGCTCAACGTCGAACTTGACTTCTGACTTAGATCCAACAGGGATGCTGATTTGTTTCATTGGCTGGACAGTCTGTTCTGCTGTCTATCAGGATTTGGGAAATGCCGGTGCTGGACGTGCAGTCATCGTGTTTATCTGGCTATTCAGTGTCAGTTACGCCTTGGCATGGTTTTTTGGTGGCCTACACCGTCGAGATCATGCCTTTCAAGATAAGAGCGAAGGGATTGATGGTTATGAATCTCTGGATTCAGGTTGCACTGGTGATCAATCAGTACGTCCAGCCATGTTGCGCATTAGTAGTGGAATCTTGGGATTTATCCTGGGATGCTTGGAATCCGTCTTACTACGCCACACTCTCCAAATATTCAGAACTTTCACTAACCATTCCTCACACAGATATGTGAACCCACTCGGCTTCCAACACCTGAATCCCAACTGGAAGCTCTACACGATTTATACTGTGAGTTTTGGAATCTTTATACGGATCTCGCTCGATATTCTTACGCTTGTAATAGTGCTGGATTGCTGTGAGTATTGGGATATCTATAGCAATCTCTGTCTTGACGTGGTGACAACCGATAGTTCGAACTCGTGTTCATATACATCTTCTACGTCGAAACAAAAGGACCGACTCTGGAAGAGACTGCCAGGATATTCGATGGAGACGAGGCTGAGGTTGCGCAGGTTGATATCGCCGAGAAAGTCACTCGCGATGACTCCATGGAGAAGGTTGGCGTTCCGGGCGAGCAAAAGGGATCACCTTCTGTATAAAATTACGTTGTATGTCCGCCCGTCTAAGAGTTTTATCTGGGCGTATGGGTGATATACTGTGTAAAAGCTACCCTTATTTTAACTTTTTTTTTGGCTGTTCTGTTCGCAAGATTCCGACGATATTCCCACTGGGTATGCTGAAGTCGACGTCACAATAAACGATAATGGAACCGAATTCCCTTCAGTTATTGTTGCAGGTTTGGTCGGAATGGGGTTTTCCTGTAGTCGCGACCTCGCGGTGTCAAAGACCGGGAAGAACGACACATGTCCTCGCTTGGTGGATGTATTCCAAACTGGACGAGGAAGAGAAGAAAACACCGCCAGGAACTTGCGAGCTATGACGCTTGCACCTCTCCCAGGAGTCCCATTTCACTCCCACAGCCAATAATCACCATTCCAACACCGCCGTCTTCATTCGGAAGTGGAACCAGCACGGACAAGAGGAGGGAGACAGTCTACACCTGTAACAGTGTCTCAGCCAGTCGTTGTTCCACCACCCACTGAAACGACACAGGGCTGGGCCACTGATCAACCTTGCGCGAGTCTACAACAGGGATCGTCCTCCACTAGGACGGCCGTTGCAGGCCACGCGAGTCGAAATAGCGAGAGTGCTGTTCCCCCATCACAGTCGGCCAATGTTGAACTTCCCGTGCGCAAAAAGCAAAATAGTCTGTTGAAAACGCGTCTTCAAATCAAATCTTAAATACAAAGAAGGTGTATCTGGGACTCCAGTTGAATGCATGTAGATAAAAAAAGGCAATGACGACGATAGAGTTCTATGAGAGTAGCGCAGTTTCCTCGGTGATAGGCGCAGTTCCCCTCTTTGATCCCTTTCTCCACCGTGAGCACCGTGCGGTTGAATGCGAGGAATGTCAATCCCATCCTGGAACGAACCCGAGGCTCCCATCGCTCCGGGATCCGTTCCTCAGTCAAGAACGGCTCGAGATCTGCGACTTTCCCACCAAAGATAGTCAGCAGAGTCGAGGAGCTAAGTAATCCGACGTCAACTTTTCAACGCCAACGCTAGAAAAAATCAATCAAGTAAGTACTTACTTGGAGCTGCCGAAAAGCTTGTGGAATGTGTCCAGCGTAAAGTCTGGGTTGGTGGCTCGGGCCTCTGTGCGGCGTTTGCTGGAATAGCGTGACAAATCGCCTGCGGTGAGCATCAGATTCTCGTCTCGGTCTTTACCCGTGGCGGACGCGAGAAGGTCGTTGATCAATGGGAGGTACGGCTTCCCTTGGTCAGGATCGAATTTGGCATCTTGTCCTGCGAAAGACGTCAAGGTCAGTATTTTCATTTGAAAATTCCAGAGGAAACCCACTGGTCAAAGACGCATCGTGCTCAATTGCATTGTGCAAGCTGATGTCGGCTAAATCGCATGCATCCTGCGCGATTTAAAATTAGTGCCGCTGTATACATTGCCAACAAAAATATAATTACCGTTTTATAGTTCTTGTGCAGCTTTTGCGCCATGAAGCTCGGCACAAAGCGACAAAACGACGGCGCAAAGTTGAACGTCGTCCGAACCGTGTCCGTTATCTCCGTGAATTTAATATTCCGGCCGTCTATGCAGTCACAGGGGAAATTGAGCGGACATTGGCTTTCGTAATCTTGCGTCTTGAACGAAGGGAAGGCCACTGACCATGTGGCAGTATGCCTGTCGACGAGGGTGATAGCGATTAGTCTCGCCATCCCAAGAAACGGGGATACTGTTGACATTGAGTCGTACTCACCGTGATTCGCCAGCGCGTTCAACGCGGGGCAACAACTCCTACTGTCGCCCTCCTTCGGCGCAACAAACTTCGGCCACTTCCCCCCTGCGCCCGGGAGTCCGTGGGGGACGACCGTCCCAAGCTTCTTATTCGGCGTGACGACGTTCACTAGCGCAAGGAGCACATCCCAGGTGAAGATGTAGATGTTTTGGAACAGCTCGCCGGCACCGGAGAAGAGCATCCCTGCGATGGTGGTGAAACGGAAGCGAAGAGGGTAGGCCCGCGTAGAGACCGCAAGGACAGACGCACATATTAGGCTTGCTGGCCTGAATGATTCTATTTGGTAATTAGATTGCGGCGTTCGATTGGACCCGAGCAGTGGGCGTGTGCATTGTACTTATTCGGTGACAATAGGAGTTTGAAAAAAACCGGAGACTCTTGTGTCCGCGAAACAAGCGCCGGGGAGTGGGCGCTAGAGGCCTTGTCTGCTATTCGAAATTCCTGGCGCGTTTCGAGGCGGTCGTACGCTCAACTAGTCTTAAAAAAGACGCAGCTCTGTCTAAGTATGTCAATGTTTGCCTCTTAAATGCGTTCCTCGAGGTCTCGTGCAGGCTGACAGTTGCGGACGCACCAATTGCATGTCAAGCCAAGCATTCCATCGTTCAGGTGACGGGTTCAATAGAAGGTTTTCGTAAACCAAAGTTCGTTTAGAACATATTCTATAGGCGCACTTTCGGCTCGCCGATGTCCAAATCGGGCATGAGCCACTGATCCGCTGTCATGGAGACTGATCCTGGATGATACGGATGATCTTGATCAATGTGCCAAGATTACACGGTGCCAAGGGTTCGGGCCGGTCAAGCCGGGCACCGGGTGCAGGGAGGTAGGGTCGGCCGTGAGGCCAAAAAAAAAAAAGTGCACCCTCAACTAAGGTGGTCAGAAATGGGCCCAGACAGCTCTAGAGACTTCACAAGGCCCTCTCTATCTTGAATCAACATCTTTCAAGCCCACGCCAATGTGTTTTCAGAGTGTTTTGTTCGCCAATTAAACTTTACTCACCGCAATCGACCGGTAAGAATGTGGCTGCATCGTGCAGAACTTGCCGTTAGCACCTGCTGATCCCCGTCTCCATCTCCACCTGATCTGCACTATACTGAGTCCTTTTCGATTGTGCTTGTCCCTGACTTGACCCAGAACGGGGTACCCACTCGGCTTCCATGTATGGTAACACCGGCTCTATCCTGGGACATCTATCTTGCCCTCAATTCCCTTGTCACTGGTGGCTTACTCTGGTAGTCTGTAATCACACCTGTTTTTCTCGGTTTTATTAATTGGCAGGCCTTGGAGTATTTATAGCTGTAGATTCACTACCAGACGTGTATTCCACCGAGTTCAAGGCCATTTTCCAAGGGGATTCTGAAACGAAAAAAAAAATACCTAGGGCTGTTTTTATTTATTAGCAACCCCTTGCTCTGAACCACCCTACCACGTGACGTCCAAATAAGGTAATTTTTGATCCGCTTCTTGGTTCGGCACGAACGGGACTCTTCAACACTCATTTTCAGCCATAACACTATTCCGGCAACTTGAAATCACTAGTACCAAGTCGACTTCAAGGGTTCTCTTGTGCTCTGGACGACTTGAATGTTCGGAAACGGTTCGATAATATCGGCACAAACATTTCCAATAGCAATGTACGCGATACCGTCTCCTCACCCTCTGCGACGCCTCTTGCCCGGCTGACCCTCCGCAGCTCGATTAGTGTCACCTCAGAATGAGCCATGTCTTTGGTCAAAAATAGCGATGATTTGCTAGTTGCCGCTGCCAAGCAGTGCCAACTCGATGATGGAACACTTCCTAAAGGGTCGGATCTGGGTGATGCAGCTTCGTTTAGACTTGATTCAGGCTTTGTACAAGCTCGAGGGAGCACGGAGGTGTTTTATAGCTTAATTGGATGTCCTCTAGATGAGTTTTGGGCAAAATTATAAGAGGTCATTTTTTTTTATCGGCCATCTGGTTGACCCACCCTGCCTGCCCTAGGTCTCGGCTTCTCGGCCCGGCACACCCTTGCCATTTTCTTGCCAATGCAACCAGTCACGCGGAAAATTACCCGATTTAGACGTCACGTGGTAGGTAGGGTCCTTGAGAGGGTCATTTTCAAGAAAAGCGGCATCAGTCCATTTTTTGACGGATCCGAACCCCCTTGCACGGTGCCATCAAACTCCCGTCATTTTGTCCCGTCTGCCTCATCATTCACCGCCCATGTTGGCTTATGAGACTTTTTTGGACAGAAAGACTTGAAGACATGTCCTTCATCCACTGTTTACTACTCAATATCATTGTTGGGTAGCACTGTACTTTTTCATTCAAATCATCAGTCACGTGTCACGCACCCCCCTGTCGATCACGAAATTTGGTCGGGGTCACGTGTCACCCGGGCCTTTGTTGAACCTTCAAGTGGTCACATAGGCCCCCAAACCGCCTAAAACTGCAAAAAAAGGCAAAATTTTCAGTTCAAATGTCGAATTTCTCAGTTGATCTCAGGAGAACCATCCGACACAAAAAAATGGGCTGCACCCTAAGTGCTGCAAAGAGCTGTAGCGATAAAACACCTGAAGTATCACTTCAATGATCGATTCAAACAACCAAACATTTTCGAATTGACTAGGCTAGGATCCATGTATCTGAAAATATTGGGACATACAGGCTGTGATGCTGTTGGAGCAAACAAGATCATGATCAAATTATAAATAGTCAGAGAGCCCCAAGGCTGCCTTTGAATGGAGTCTAACCTAACCCAAGTCTCTAGGACCAATTGATATATCTGTGAAGGATTTTCAAGCTTGCATCACACTGGTTGGGAGATTCAAGATTTTCAGCACAATTTATGGTGAAAAATGTTGTTTGTTTTTCAGACATTTTTCACCGAAAAAGGTAGTGAAAAACTCAAAACATTTTCACTATTTTGTGAGTTCGAGGTGAAAAATTCTCTGGGTCGGCTAAACAACGAGTAACCCGACGAGAACCCCAACCAGGATAAACCCGATAGACGCTAGTAGCTCGTATGTTCCCCGAGCAGTAAGACCAGTTGTACAGCGTCCTCCCTAGGAGGCCGTATGTCGTAGGTCGGGATGCGAGGCGGAACCCGGAACGAGTCGAAGAGGGTGTGATACAGTCACGGCCAAAATTGATGTCCTACCCCAAAAAGGAATTTTCATGATGGCTCTCAATAAATGAGTGGTACACCCACTACCAGCCAATTCTGGGCCAGAGGAGTCTTCAGATATCATATGTGATGCAAATACATGTCACTTTGCCATGAACTTGGCCTTGGATGCACATTTATATCAGCTATTAGGGTATCACTAAATTTCAGTGAGGCAGTGATTTCCAGTAGTGTAGCCAGTCAGACCACATGGATTTTTGAGCAATACAAGCGGCTGCTCGGCCGCTTTGCGGCCTCGCATCCCCTTCCTCTGGTGTGAACTGGAACTGTAACAGAGATGGATTGTGCCTGCAAAATCTAATCAAAATAAATTCAACTCAGGGACTGAGCATTCAAGATGACCCATTTTACTGGACTTGCCGAGGCTGTACACATTGAGTGATGATGGGATTTTCCGCGGCCGCGGCAGGCACGGCAGGAGTGGAAACAGAGAGTTCGACGAAAAAGGTTAGAGCTGATGGCGGAGTTTAAAAAGGCTTCGGACACCCGTAATTTTAAAAAGAGGGTGATAGAACCTTCTAGCCAAAAGCTATCTAATAATATATTAGTGGGCTTATTACCACTCATTTATTGAGAGCCATCATGAAAATTCCTTTTTGGGATAGGACATCAATTTCGGCCGTTCCACTCAGGTACAAAACCCGGGGCGTGGATACAACCCGTAGTACGGTGCGAGGGAAGCGGGGCAGGGTGGAGACAATGCCTATGTCAAGCCAAGGTAGAAGCCTGAGATTAGACGAGGTAGAATCTACTGTACATGGAGATTCTACTGTGCTTATATAGGCTTCTAATAATTAAAGCGATCGCGGTCAATCGCGATCAGTTCCTGCACCGTAGCATTAAGGAGCATTAATGCTGATGCTCCTGGACTCCTCTGTGTTGGTTTCCGTGGTGTCGGTGGACCTAGGAGACCTGACGTTCGGGTTTCCTAGTCCTAAGTGTCATCGTATCCAGTGGTTCAAACCCTGATCGGGTTTGCAACCACTCCTGTACTCCGTGTACTCTCCTGTGTCAGCCCTTGGTGCGTCCGGGGACTAGAATCCGTCTGTACGGGTTCCTAGTCCCTAACATCTTCTGTATTCCATGGCGCAGACTCCCTGAGTCTGCGGCTTTTAGAATCCGAGGCCGGGTTTCAACCGTGAGAAGGTCACATGGTGGCGTCATGAGAGTCCTGTGCCGCTAAGACGCGTCTGTATCCATATGGACGCGTCACGCGAAAAAGTAGAACCCGGGCGATTCATGACAACTGATCAGCCTTGGCCTAAATTCCTTTGGTACAATTGCTGTTTCTTGATTGCCCTGTTGTATTCCTCAATGCAGTCTCATAGGTTTACTATGTTTGTCGCTGCTATCAGTGTTGAATTTTGGGAGGAAGCATCTTTAACCAGACCCAGAGAATCTCAACATCGTCGATACCACATCGGTCTCCACTCTGTATGTGTGAAAGTAAACCATTTCTCTTTTCTTTTGGGCTTGGACCAAATTTTGGTTGATGTTTATTGATAGTCTGATGTCAAAATATTGCGCTATTTCACTGCGGCTTACTTCCTACCTCTGGAGCGAAGCGCAGGCATGTCTTGTGGTATCTTAGAATTTTCAATTAGTCACTTGAGATGACCTAATAGCTCAGATTCGACTGGTTTTCAGTAGGATGATTCACATGCTAGATATAATGGTTCAAATGATCTAAGTTTTTGATATGTTGTATCTGAGAGTATTACAGAGGGCAGGACATACCGGCATTTTTATATGACTTGTCCTTCTCCTGAAGATTTAGTGGGATGGAATTGTGTTCGTGTAAGGGCAACCTTTAAGCTCAGCGCAGGGCACGGAAACTAGCGGGGGAATCCAAAGTATTAATAACTACACTAGAATACAGGGGTGGAAATACTACGCACCTAGCGGGGGAATCCAAAGAGAAGAAAGGATGAGGATTCCCACGCTAGATGTGGACTTAAAAAACTAAGCTAGCCAGTAGCACGTGTCCAGACTGATGAACAGATGATGGGCATGATGGGAGACCGTGGGAGTTGGCTGTCCGCCTCATGCGGACAGCCACAGTGATCGGATCAATCGGCAGTGGTCCCGGGCCTGGTCACAGGCTATATGCCAGTGTGAGCACTGGGGTTTGACCTGTGGAGGATGAGGGTGAAGATGGGAGCTAGGGTGAAAAGGTGAGGTTCCCCTGACAGTTCGTCATAATGAACAATACATCGAAATTAAAAGTCATATGAAAAACACCAGCATGTCCTGCCCTCTGGAATACTCCTAGATACAACATATCAAAAATTTAGATCATTTCAACTATTATATCTAGCACACAACCATCCTACTGAAAAACAGTTGAATCTGAGCTATTAGGTCATCTCAAGGGACTAATCGAAAATCCTAAGATACCATGCCCTCCGGGTTTCCAATGCCAACACGATGAGCATATTCTCAAGGCAAATGGTTGAGAATTGATCTCAGGAGAACCATCCGACACAAAAAAATGGGCCACGCCCTAAGTTCTGCAAAGAGCTGTAACGATAAAACACCTGAAGTATCACTTCAATGATCGATTCAAACAACCAAACATTTTCGAATTGACTAGGCTAGGATCCATGTATCTGAAAATATTGGGACGTACAGGCTGTGATGCCGTTGGAGCAAACAAGATCATGATCAAATTATAAATAGTCAGAGAGCCCCAAGGCTGCCTTTGAATGGAGTCTAACCTAACCCAAGTTTCTAGGACCAATTGATATATCTGTGAAGGATTTTCAAGCTTGCATCATAAGTTAAGTATTGATTGATCTCAATTGGTTGGCGCAGTGGAGGAAAAAATGGCACTTGTCTGCACTGATCCTCATTGTTTTGAACATGAAAATCTGACACATTGAGAAAATAGGTGAGATCAGCGACCACCCTCTGTTCTAGATTGGCCCTGTGCAGCAGGGAGTTTTTTCTTGCACCAAATTGATCAATGCTTTCAGCACTCTGAGACCCTGAAATGGCTTTTGAGGAGGGATAACACACATATTTAGTAACAGAGCCAGATTCCGTTGACATTTGAAGAACAAAGCTGGCCTAAGGTGGGTTGATTTAGGATGATTGTCAGGCAAACCCGATTTTATTGATGGATTGATGGCAGCCAATGCCCCGGCAGGGCGGCTGAACGTAGCTGGGGAGCAACGGACCAGTATATTTTTAACTTGAAAACGATTGGCTTGTACAATGTCCAGATGTGGATTTATCTCCGAAAAGACATTGGCCTTGGTGCCATTACCCAAAACCTAAATGGTTACTGAAAGTGCTGTATTTGCACAGCGCAACACATTGAGACCCAGGTAAAATGGCAAGTATCTGTAGCTTGAAATTTGAAACTCACTCCACTCTTTTCTCCCCCTTTTTCCTCTTTTTGCAACTTGATTTTTTTTTTGATTTCTCTCCTGACATAGTACATGAACCGCACTTTTGTAGATCACAAGCAGTCTTCCTCATTATCTCTTCACTTCTCTCTCTTGCAAGTGTAGATCTTCAAGTTGTTTCACAACTTCACAGTAGGCACAACATCACCTCACATCGACCACCGCTCGTAATCAAACTGGGTATGCAGATGTGTCACAATCTTCATGAAATCAGGCTCGTTGTTGGGTATGATGTACCCCAGGCAGATAAACAGATCAATGAGGGCTAGTCAAACAAAACGAAACATTTAAAACTAGAGCTATAATTGATAGCCTGGGGAGCGATTTATCCACAGCACAGTTGGGCTTGAACCAGCCTGCATGCATCTCCTGCTCGACTTGATCTTTGTCCACAAACTGAATTAAACTGAATTCAAATCAAGCCTGGGTGAGCAGATGATATCAAGGAGCGCATCCAGTGGAGAGAAACTCACATCGAAATGGATGTGCCTGGACGAGGTCTTTGCTTAGGCTCGCCTCTTCCATACACTCCTTGACCTACACTTCGAATATGGGTGTTCTGCTGGGTATTCCCCCTGCCACCGTGTTATCAAGATATCCAGGCCACCTGAAGAAGGTTAAATTGTGTGTTCCAAAGATAAGTTGTAGTTGCACACACATTGATTTTGTACTAGCCCGTGTGAGAATCCACAACCTTAGACTCTTTGCACCCATCTCGTGCTCCCATCTTGTCCAGAACTTCTGTCTGCTCCAGCATCTGGAACTCCCATCCACTTGCACTGGCACGTGTTATGCGACCAGGCCCAGGATCATTGTAGATACCTAGGGACATGTGCTACTGGGTATTACCTACTAGTATACAAGGTTTCACCTAGCATGGGAATCCCCATCCTTTCTTCTCTTCGGGTTCCCCCACTAGGTGCATAGTACTGTTGTATTTCGTTCAATTCATAAGGCGGTTTAGGGCGTGACACCATCGTACGAATTGACCCTTTCGTAACCGGTCCCCCTTAGGGAATTTGATCCCCCGGCAACACTCGGCTAAGCTCGGCTAGCTCGGCTAAGCCCAAAATCGCCTCTGTGACTGGGTGACTTACGAAAATTTTCGTAGATTTTTGGCCGTGTGACGCGTGACCATACGAATTGAACGAAATACTACAGTATTTCCAGTCTTGTATTTAGTACCTCTATTTATACTTCAGATTACCCCACTAGTTTCCGTGCCCCATGCCGAGCTTAAGGTTGCCCTTACAGACACCTTCCAACAAATTTCTGCTATTGTGTAGTCTTGTGTTTACTGCAGGGATTATCTAATCTTATGTAAGCCTTCTCCGATTCTCTTCCCTCAGCATAGAGGTTTTCAAATTCTATGAAGTTTTGCAGCAAATGGAATTTATCACCACCTCTCTAACCCTTTGTCTCCTCAGAACTTTTAAAAGCAGTGTAGAACCTGTTCTGTTGAACATCAGCCATTGCCTGTGCCACTCATGTGACTGCCGAAGCAAAATTCAAACCAAGGCACAAACCAATGGAAACTTGGAGTATTATTCTCAGAAAATTAAAGGTAGGTAGGAGTTAGTCTCTCGCAGACAGACACTTCAATACACAAGTGAACTCCTACCTTGTTGTATTGAAGTCTGTTATTAAGCGGCGGGGTCCGATCAGGGTAAAAGCTTGTTACATAATCTGCACCGCCACCCCCGCCGCTTTTCGATGTTTTGTGCCCACAGAATAGATATTTATGTACATTTTTGCTGCAGATGCATCTATACTAGTACATTGCATGTTCCGGTCTGCTCAGAATTTTTATCTAGCACTCGGAATCGAATGGATGAAGTGTTCCAGCATAGCACGTGGCTATCAGCCCTGTCGCACTCTCCAGCCTCAAACAGCACTCTAAAACCTCAGATAAATTGCAGGAGCTTTTAGATAGGTAGCAAATCATTTTGCATGCTGGAATCCCTCGATAATATTCATGGTGATTTCGGGGTCGCCGTTCAAAGAGCAGTGGGGCTGTGCTGATTATATAACAAGCGCTTACCCCCAATCGGGACCCCGTGCTTAACAACAGACTAGGTAGGAGTTCTATCAGAAAGAGACTTTCGGTGGTTCCTGCCTCAAAACTGTATTGTTTACTGAAAGAAAACAGGTTGTAGAGGCCAGGAATCGAACCTGTGCCACGCATTGATTTCATAATAAGGCAACACTACAATCCAGACCCTGCGGTAAGCAACAGACTCTATACAGCGAGGTACGAGCTTGGTTCATATAGAGTGTCTGTCTATGAGAGACTAGCTATCATGGGGGTGGAAATGAAGAGGCTAGCGCTAGACCCGTGGATCACTGCACATCAATACAAGGCAACACTACAATCCAGACCCTGTGGTAAGCAACAGACTCTATACAGCGAGGTACGAGCTTGGTTCATATAGAGTGTCTGTCTATGAGAGACTAGCTATCATGGGGGTGGAAATGAGGAGGCTAGCGCTAGACCCGTGGATCACTGCACATCAATACATGTCATTGAACACCATTCCAGGCTTGTGTTGCCCACCAATAGTCCCTTGCCGTTTTACAACACTCTGGTATGGGCAGCAGTCTGCCATATATTACCAAGTCCTCTGTGGGCTTGCAAAACCTGGTGCTCGAAATGCGTGTCTATTCAGCTCCTCTGAAGCTGATTTGGACTTATATTTAGTAGTATTTACCATCCATGGTCTCTCATCATCGTGGTAAATTGCAACAATCTGCAGTCAGTCTCGACATTGATTTATATCACATTCACTATCGAGTTGTATGTATTTCCTGTTCAATATATGTCTTCCCACTCCCCTGAACACGCGGCCACTGTAGGGCTTGAACCCGTACCTGTTTTCGACGGGTCGACGGCTGGGACGAACGGGTTTGGACCCGTACATTTCAGGTCTTAGAGCCTACCTGTGCCGGGACAGGTACAGACGGGTTGACCTGTCGACAGGGAACCCGTACCCGGCCGTTTCAATGGCTTCAACGGGTCTCCCTCAGGCACAGAAATGAGGATGTGTAGAGAGGTGGAAATTGTATCTATTTGAATTTTGATCGCAATGATTACAGTCGTATACGGCCATAATGCCTGTAAGGTGACCAGTATCGTAACCGTAAGAGGCGGTTACAGCGGGTTCACATCCGTAAGTGGCCGTAATGTTAGGGGCGACATCAGAATGCAAGTCTTCGCCACCCAGATCGAATCTGCCACCCAGAAGACATTGATGAGATCAACAATAAAATGAACTCAAAGCAGCGGCTGGAATGAGAAAAAAATTGAGAGGGCTTACTGTATGGGGATGTATGGTTACAACATCACACATCATGCAGGGGTCGTTGTGTTGTTAATTCTGTGTTGCGTCACGCAGTTAGTAGGATCGGTCGTTAGGATCTGGAGTGTGACACCAAAAAAAATCGGAACAGTTTGGTAAAAATTTGTACAACGCTTTGACCACATTGTTAACTTTAACAACCATCACGCATCACAGCGGACATGTTGTTGACAATGTTGTGGTCCGGGTGTGTGATGGCACATGACCGTTGTAACCATACATGCCCATACAGTAAGGGTGCTCAATTCTAACTCACTGGCAACTTTCCCAGCTGTAAATAAATTAGCGAGTTTAGTGAGTGTAAGCGACTGTAAGCAACAGCAAGCGAGGCTCAAGCAGAAAATTTTGCAGGCCACCTCATCACTGGCCTCACCCTTTGTGCCTGCATCCTTGACCACCAGACCTTTCCTCAAGGTCCTGTCACTGTTCGTTCAAGGCTCACAAACATGGTGCCATGCTTTGGCAACATCTGTTGGGCATGATCAGGATTGATATGATGTTGACAGGAAAAGTCACTTGACCTTCTTGCGACACTGGCCAGCACTGCCCAAAGCATACAAGTTGCTACCACACTAGGCCCCCAACATGGGTCCCTCTTCCTCCCCCAAGATTAGGCCTCCATTCCCACATACAGCCACGTTAACGACTTGTTATGTCCGTGTCGGGCGGATTCCGAATAACCGGCCAGATGTAAGCGAGCTCGGCCAGATTACTGGGCAGCGGATGAATAAGGCCGGACGGATTGGTCTGGATGTAAAGTGATACCACGAAGTGAGCGGGTACACCGACTAAGTTGGCGTCGAGATAGGATGAAGGTAGAGAACAGACAACGGAGCAATGCGGTGAAAGGCTTTGCCTCGGTCCGTCTACAGCTGGAGTACTACTGATAACATGGACCAACGAGTGGAATGCAGCAGCACAAGCCACAACCACTAACCGAAATCCACATCCTTGTTCCCCCTGGTTGCACAAGCTTAGACGTGCCGACGAGTATTCATGCATTTTTAGACTTCTTCACAAAACTGTGAAGGAGTAGAAAAGGGACACAGATACATCAGTTTGACTGGTTGAAGCCCTTAATCAAGTGCTCAGAACGAGAGCACTTGACTAATGGTGTGCAAGACTGTGGTGGTGGGATTAAGACCCTCTCTTGGCATAGCCAACCGAGTGCGTCAATCCAACACCAATCCAACACCAATCCCAAATATAAGCCTTCCAAGGCTGCTGATTGTTTAAGGTCCCTTTCGACCGTATCCCATAATCCCAAATAATAAGCCTTCCAAGGCTGCTGTAGTGGTGCCGTGTTCTCAATCCAAATCCCAAATCCCTTCACACATCTTAATCACGATCCCGAATTATGTGTTTTACTTCCACCGAAGGCAAGACATATTAATCACATTGTGCAAACGAAGCAAAGCTCTTAATAGAACCAGTCCAGGATCACAATCGCGGACTACCTGTTGTAACACAAGCCCTAGATCCAAGTCTCTTAATTGAGACCAGGACCTAGCTCCTGTGCCACCCCAATGTTAGTGCCACAAACACTAGATCCAAGTCTCTTTATGAGACTAGGATCTAGCACCTGCGCCACCACCACTGCAGTAGTGCGTCCATGCTAGAGCTGCCCTCCTTATATACTGTACATTTACGCTTACACTACTCTAATTACACTACCTGAGTAAGCTAAAGATCTGCCATTTAACTCCTTGTTTCCGATCGGTTGTCTGACTCGACTGAACTTCCAAGCCAAATAGTGTTGTCCTGCCCTTCGGACCATTGGATTCAGAAAGCGCTGAGTCTCCCGTTTCTGTAGACACCCAGAACTCCCTAATCCACCAAGTGGTTCCCAAGATATAACCTTGTCAATTCCTGATCAAGCCAAGAACCCGAATTGGGACGGTAACGGAGCTAGACCAGTTTAATGGTTAAAGTCCCTTGATTAACACCTTCAGATTCAAGGAGCGTTGGGTATCAGCTTTCTGTAGATACCCTAATCTCCCCGAACCGCCCAGTAGTTGTTGAGATATATAGCGATGAAGCCTTGCCCAGGTCAAGAACCCATATTGGGATAGCAACATTGATCGGTGATTATCATGTGTCCAGACACGTCTCCAGAATAGGCCAAATCAACCACAACAAGGTGATTAAATCCCACAGATCTATCTCTGCTGATAGACACTTGTTCTTCAGAGTGGATGTTTAAGTTCCCTGATATTTGTTGGCCCCACAGAGCCTTAATCAAGCGATTATAAGGACTCTATTATTAAACCCATTGAATCGAGCCTTAATCAGTATGGGAGGTTCTGATTAATGTTCTCTCGGGCAGGCTGATTAAGCCCTCATGCAGGATGTGCCTGATTAACCATTCGGGACTCATGTTAATCCTGGAGATGTACATCTAAACTGGTAATGCACAGGAATCCCAACATTAGCAAGATTCCAGGCAAGGCCAGATAGCCTGCTTATCAGCGGAGGCAAAGCACATTAATTATCAACTGAAGATACATGCAGAGTAATAACCATATTTATACTAAATACGGAGATAATCCAAATGTAGCGAGAAGTAAGGTAAAGATAATAAGTACTTGTCGAGAACAATAAAGACAATAAGAGGAAAGCATGTGTGCATAAGCCATATGATTAAACGTGGGGAAACACTCAGTAATCCTTCATTGCGTAAAGCCCCAAGGGTGTGCAGCACGGACAAAGCCGGATGCATCAGCATATTGATCGGACGCATGCTCGAGGCACGGACGACACGTCCGGATGGTTGGAAGTAACCGAGCTGAAGGTCCAGCTCGGTTAAATGTACCGGATGGATAAAGTGTCCGAATTAACCGGACACTCCCGGATGTGCATGGACGTAACACGACTACGACAATTCCCAATACTCCCATTTTCCCAATGGACCCATCCGCCACAACTTTGCTCAGTAAAACATGGGCTACATGTCCCTCTACGATATGAACTGGACCCCAGACTACCCTTCGAGCTCCCTGTCCAGACCGACCGGCTACAAACACCCTTCATTACCGACACTGCTTCTCGGCACCTTCTCGAAATGCGCGCGCATCTCCATGCATTACGATGACATTAACTGGGACTCACCCCCTTCTCGCCTTGGCCACAGTGATGGCTCCGCCCATCACACCTGCAAAACCGGTCCACAAGCCTGTTAAACTCCCACGGAGTCCCGTGACAATATTGATGACCCCAGGCAGGCTGACGACCACATCACTCAACGGGTTGCCTCGAGCGGTCGAAACCAAGACAGACATTGGGATGAATAAGGGTACCCTGGGATGTGGATGAGCTGAGCACATTCTACGAGTTCTGCTTGGGGCAAGATGCGAACAGCATTTTCCAGAAGATTATGATGTCGGCCAACAAGTGGTGGAAGCAGGTGCATGTCTGCTCATTCTTCCCTCCCCCTCGCATACACTGATACCTTTGTTACAGATTGAGAGTAAAGTTGGCATCGCTCCCAGCGTGACACAGATGAAAAACCAGTGGGAAATGTCTTTATCTATCTACAAAAAGCTTGTCCCTTTGCTTAAATTTACTGGTGGGGGTGCTGATGCGGACAAGGAGCCAGACTGGGAGGACAAGGAGGCCATCAAGATGTTTCTCAAGTCCCCCAAGACTGGCAGACACAGCATTGAAGGATTGTCGGCGAAGAAAGTAAAGCAATGGCAGACAAACAGTTGGTTTGGCTTGTGGAATTGTCGGTGAGTGCCTCCTTTGCTTTTTTCCTTTCAAAACACACACTTACTGGGTGCCAGCTATGGCGAGAATCCGAAAGCTGTTGGGGAGGTACCCTGCCCGTCTGCAGGCACGCTTTCGGACATTGGGGGGGATCATGCATGAACAATGACAATTACAACAATTCAGACATCGAAACTATTGAGCAGCCCGCTGTGACCCCCGCACCTGCCACCACCGCTAAGGTAGAGACGGGACTCGCAAGTGATCCCCGTGTGGTCAAGCCATTGACATGGGACCGCTCAAAGCCTGCCTTGCGTGTGCCTTCGACCAAGGTGAAAGAAGACCGACTTTAAGGACTTGACAACTACCTGGAGGGGCATGTGCGGGTGGATGAGCAGGCCATGAAGTTAGCGAAGGTGGAGGCGGAGTTCAAGAGGTTGAAGGTGACTGAGGTGACAGCGAAGGAGATACTGATGGATAATACAGGGTTGTATGGGGAAGGGACAAAACAGAAGGCCCATCATGTCCTCGACAAGCTGATGGATGTAGCACTTGACCTCTAATTTAATCTGTGCATCTCTACCATACTTAAGTCACATATTCTTTTAATTGAAGTTTTCTACCAGGCACACCAAGTCCAATAACCTTTGACATAGCTCCATTCCCTGCTCCTTCAGCCATGCCCCAGTTTCAATAGCTGGAACTTCTGGGGGCTGAAACACGAAAAAATCATGCAGGTCTGGCTCAACTCGCTCCTTGCCAGCTCTATTAATACCCAAATCTTCTTGATACTCCTCCAGGTGCTTCGGGTGATCGCCATAATGGAGACACATATTGTGCAGGATGAGGAGGGCATCAACTGCACGCCATATTTCCTGCACATCCTTGTGGCTGCCCATTATCCGAGCAGATTGGAACCTCAACTTGAAACAGCCAAATGCGTGCTCAACCCTAATACATTCTGATGAAAGGGTGAAATTGAAGTCCTTCATTCGTTTCTTGTCTCTTTTGGATGCGTTTGCGAGCTCGGGCAAACTGAACGGGCGAACTGTGTATGGTGTGGGTGGATATCCTTTGTTGACCAGGATGTATCGACCATGTTCAGGATATTGGTGCCGATGATGCCAAAAATGCGAGGTCTTGAAAACTCAGGCATCAGTGACACTTCCAGGCCATCCAAGATCCCATGCCCCGAACCACAAGTCACTGTCAACAATGGCAAATAGTGAATACTGTGTGAAATGAGATAAGTGCATTTGGTATTGGAGTTCACGCTTACCGTGAAAAACCCTTTGCAACTGAGATATGCTGGGCCCATCCAGCTTGGCTGCTCGGATGTCTGAATTAATGTGCCATCACCACTACCAATGCAGTCGGGGAAGCCAATTTTCTCTTCGATGCTGGCACTGGTTTGGAGCTGATGCTCTTCGGTGAAGGATGCATACTGCTTTTTCAGCTCCCTAATAGCAAATGTAACCCATCAACAGTAGAGTATGATGATGCCAAATCCGATGCCCAACTTGAAGCTAGTGTCTTGAGCAGGGGAGCCAAGCTGCCCATAGCAAATCAGAAAGGCACCTAGCTGCCACAAAACATGACGCTGTGGCTTGCACCTGCATGAGGTGAAGATCTGATTCTGGGCCAGTATATCACAGAATAGGTCAAATGTTTCACGGCCAATCCTAATTAGATACATGAACAAGACTTTGAGAAGGTTTCACTCCAGACACACCGGAATATCAACCGAAATTCACGATCAGGCATGTTTAATGCACAGGTGAACCAATCCTTACAACCTGAAAATAATGTCCACAGGTGCCGTCGCTCTCCAAACTCTGAGTATCTTCAACAGCTAGTGCTCCGTATATTCGCAACACAGCTGCAACATCGGAATCGCCCTGAGCAAGTGTTTGGGCCACCTCCTCCGGGTTATCATCATCATCTGGGTCAAAATTGATGGGATCCAAGACATCTGCGAGGGCAAATAAAACACTAGCTTCCTCATAGAAACCTTCTTGAAGTGCACTGAGGGTTTGCTTGGGCATAGCTGCAGAGGAATGGTCGTATCTCGTCGTATCTTGAAAGACCCCTATCCGGATCATCCATCTCCGCTTAAGCCTCGCTTGCTGTCGCTTACAGTCGCTTACGCTCGCTAAACTTGCTAATTTATTTACAGCTGGGTAGGTAGGTAGGTAGGTAGGTAGGTAGGTAGGTAGGTAGGATTACACGGCCGGTCCCGCTGAAGAACGCCGGGGCTCAGGAGGTATGGGAAAGTTGCCAGCGAGTTTGAACTGAGCACCCTTAGTACATAGGCCTGTTGTATCACCGAGCATGTCCAAAGGCCGGCAATTCCAATAAGTGCCGTGTTGACTCTGTGCATCAGAGATTAACCAGATGTTCAGTTACACATCGGTTATTTTGCAGCCGAGGATTCGAAATCATCGCGAAACGGATGCACGTGCCTGCCAGTGTCCAGATTGTGATCACTGTAGAAAAAGTGATTGTGTTGTTTTTTTGCGGCTGCGGAACCAAAAAAAGTATCGATTCAAATTTGAGAATTCGGTTCGAAGAAATACGGCGCCAGTGTGTAGGCCCTCACCATGCTTGAAGGAAGCATGAAGTCCGCAGTCAATGCTTCTGTCAATGGGAAATCCCGACCCGCGAGAAAGGTGGGACTATGCACGAGGTAGCGATAAGGCAAAAGCCAGCTGACCAGTGACAGTTGCACGCACCTTCACCTTCGTCCGGAAGGGCTGACGATCCGGGCATGCGACATGCGCGAGGTGCTATACAGATCTGTGCCACAGGCAGTTTAGGACACTTAAGTGAGTTATCCTCCGATCGTTTGAGAACACAGACCATCCCAGAGTCGATCGGATAACGCTAGACGTCAAGCAAACGTCAAGCGAAGGTCATTTCGAGTCAGAATAGAACCTAATAGAATAGCAGACTGGAAAATAATGCATCTCCTCGAGCCGGGATTCTACAGGAATCTGTCTTGAAGTTGAAACTCGAATGACAAATGGAATCACGATGAGTAAAGTGTGAATTCCAAACTCCGCCATCAATCTGGCTTTATTTGCTCCTTCTTTGTTCACTCCCACCTCGTTCGTTCCGACTCTGCAGTAGGTGGGGACTCTGTGCCCAAATTCTCCCCGTCCGATTCCGTCTGCACGGTTCCAAGTTTCAACAACTCCGCAGAACGATCTGAGTCACACTGGGTCAGGTAAAAATTCTTCAAGCTACCAAGTACCAAGCACAAAAGGAGAGGCAAATTCAGGAAAAGCAAGTCACCAACTGCCACAGGTTCTAGCCAGCAACCAACTCAAAACAGGGCGTCTCCTCATCCAATCCATACCCCGTGGCACCACTTGAGTGCTGTATTGCCTCCGTTCCATTTTAGCACTCCTCTCTTACGGGTACTGAAGGGGCTCTGTTCGCATTCGCTCTACCTACGTTCTTCCCAACGTCATTAAGGCGCACGCTTCCATTCCTGGAATCCTCAAAACGCTGGAGCCTGTGTCCCACCTTCAATGCCCGTATCTCTACCTCCATGACTCAAGAATTCGCGATATTGTCTCCTATATCGAATATCTGTGGTCTCGAGACCTCCCCAAGTCGGCTTGAGAGTGGGAGCAACGTCTTTCTGACTCCTCCGTCCAACTTATCTCGGTTCTGTTCCATACTGGCTGGGAAGAAACTCGGTGTCCTATCATCAAGTACCTCACCCTCAAGCTCGTATAAAAGCCATCCCAACTCGTCTGGTCCCTCATCCACTCGAACCACATTTCACTCGCAGTTGAGCTCCGCCAATGTTCTCTAAATTCATGCCTCTGGCGCTCTACACCGTGCCATTCGTGCAGGCGATGCCATTCTCCTTCACCAGCGATGTTTCGTGCGTCAGCAACAACTATGAGGTGCGGAGTCCTCTTTATGTAAGTACAAGTAGTATCGGGTTTAACCCATGCTTCCAGGTTGGCAACTAAGAGGTGCGGATTTACCGTTTGTGCCAGAACAACTAGTATCGGTTTCGACCTGTGCTTCCAGGTCACGATTCAAGTGGACCTCTCAGTCCAAGACCAGGCACGAGCTCCACAACTACCAGCCGATTCCTCATAAGCTTCTCATACTCCATCTTACCACAGCCCGGCGCGAAGCCCTTGAAGCTGTTCAACGTCGGCGTCAATGCCGCTGTCTTTGCGGCCCCTGCCGGAGAGATCCTCTGCCACCGCTCTGATGCGAATCCAGGCGACAACGGCCTCGTACGAGCCCCTGAACTGAATTCATTGAATATCAGAATCGATTGCGCTGATTAGACGGTGCCCAATGGATCGCCCAAAAAACCACCGGCGACAAGTACTACATCAAGAACGTAGGGCGCAATGCGTATATCGGCATTGGCCCGAATGTCAGTTATGTTTTTCCCCGTCCGTTTTCATCGAAATACTCAGGCAATCGCTGTCAGAATGCCCTTGTCGCGTGTCCGAATACCAACCCAGTCGAATTCATCCTCGAGTCTGCCGCGGCCGACGTCTACAAGGTGAATTTCTTTCCAGGACCCCCGCGAGTTCTTTGCTGCGTGTTTCTGACTCGAAAAACTAGATTCGCCTCGCGGGACAGAACCTCGTCTGGGAGGGTGTCTATGGCGGGGTCAACACACAATATGACTATGTTCGTCCTACCCTTCTCTCGCAACGTAAACACTGACGTTTAATTTGATTCAGGTCGCACTGCGCCCGCCTTCGCTCGGGAACCAGGACTGGTACTGCACAACATAGAAGGTCAAGGAGAACTTGTTGGAATGCAATTCGAGATCGTGCAACGGTTAGGTGTTAGTGAAGAGTTTTCTGAACGTTTTGTAGTTGGCTCCTCTTTTACTTCCCTTCAATGTTACTGCTTTCATGTTGGATCCCATCCGGGCTGTGCGTTGGCTCAAGCATTTAGTGAGTTATTTCACAGCTACTATAAATCATTCGGTCTTGCGCACCATTCACGTGTCACACGTCTCCCCGCGACGCTGTTCAACCGGCAATTTTCAAGCAACCATTCAATATTTTTATTGGACGGCTGGAAACGTGTTCTTCACCCTACTTATTCCCCCAGTCACCAACCGGGCTGTGCGGCCACTAAATCTCAGATTTCCTGAGAGACTGGAAATGCAGACGCCGTTTTGTGGTGTGGTTAACACGTAACTGTGGACCTACAGTAGCGACCATCATCTTCGGACGGAGCAATGTCGCGCAAACCGGCGGGGACGGCCTTCTGGAAAGTAATGTCGAATAAAACCATCACTTTGACCGGGCCGTTTCAACTTCACATTAAGGGTTTATGTTTTCTTATCTTCAACATTCTGCCCGGTTTACACGACGTACCACTGTAGCATGCCTCATAAGTCCGGCACCTCTGCCGGTCGCGCAAACATGTGCTGTGGTATTCCCGGCGGCTGTGGCATCTAAACCGCTCCGCTAGCAGCCCACGTTACTAGACCGGGTGACCTTTCCGAAGACAGGAAATTCCCAAACATGGGCACAGGTTGTTGTGTTCTCGCTCCACTGGGTCGCCCTGTTCCTTAGTTGTTCTTGACGTTTTCCCTCCTCCGTGTACTCTACGGTTCCGCTGCCACCGGTTGCCGTCGGCTTTTGGGTAGGGCATGGGGCTCATATACCAACTTCATTCTCATCGAGCGGTCATTACACGGCCCATACTTCAAAACAGCACACCCCAGCATTCGTACAGTTTGCGTTATCTTGCGGTCCATGAGGCAATACAACCGGATCTTCGACCGGTGATAAGGTCGGCACGTCGGTCCTGTGTTTGCGCCATGGGCGGAGATAACAATATGCGCCTTTCACAATATTTAGGGTTTCGGCCTTGCCTGGCTCATTTTGTCATTTCAGCGCAACGTGCGTGTTTGAAACTGCGCTCGTACTCAGCGACGCCGCGTCAACTGACAGAAACTTATTCAGAAACTCGGGCTAAACTTAATGATGGCGTCTCCGGAATTCACAGCCTTATACGATCACTTCTCAACAATGTTGGTGCGAACGCAAACTGCGACATTTTCGGACGTCCTGCCGCTGTATATAAAGCATCCGCATACCAAGAGCAATCTCAAACCCCGCACTGAGTGCCCCACTCATTTTTGCTTTGAACTTCAGTCCATGTGCCAGCAAATAGCGTACGTCAGGATCTCATTACCGGGACCCACATCTCATAACAGGCGAAATAGTCAAGGAACACGGTGGTCTCGCTGTGGGGTAAGCGCTTTGCCGTTACCACGTCATATATTTCTCACCATTCTGCAACAGCATTTCCAGAGACATCTGGTCACCGCGATTTTGGATTGCAATTCGAGTCGCTGCGAGCGAAGTTATCAACACCCACCAAATTGTCGACTTCCTACCTGCAGGAAGGTAAGCTTCTGTAGCATTGTGATTCAAAACCCTGATCATTGCGCGGCTCTTAGAATTTTGGTGGCGAAATCCAACAGGACATTGACACCGTCGCTGATTACTGTTTCGCTTGCCGCGCGGCCCAGGAACGCGCCAGACGCGGCCGATGAATATTCTGCATCCTATTTACCATATCACCCGCCCCTCACTTATAATGTCTTCTAATCATCATCGTGACCCCGGCTTTCTCAGTGTTTAATATCGTCCATAGCTTCCTAGTCAATGGGTTCAGTTGACCTCACCTTCGTGCCCCAATCTCAATGCCTCGATGTTGATAGTCTTTTGAAACAGCGCGGCCGACGCCACGGATGATACAAGTTACCTTTGGTGTTATCTCGTTGGTAGCCAAGAGGTCGTTGAGTTTCGGCTCGGATCACGCGGAACTTTCACTTCCACAGCTTATCCTGCATTCTTGAATTGTTATCCTCGTTGTATAATGTAAACGCCGGACGAACGCTGCTTCAATTCATGTCTGCCAGCGAATTTATCGGGAGGGTCAGCTGGGCACATTCTAAACTTCGCGCTGCTAAAACTCAAACCCTATAATGTTGTCGGAGCCATCGACCCACTAAGTTTAGGGGGGGTTATTCACCGGCCCGCAAGCAAAAGGAACTGCAAGAGCTGTAGATTTATCTCCATGAAGTTTCTCTCTTCAAATTTCGCTCTCAAGTACAATGATCATTGGGTGATACTATTTCTCCATTCACCCGCTCCTCGTCGTCCTCCTCTGGTCACTGCAGTAAATGACGCCACAATGTCGACGCAAGCTCTCGCGCGCACGTCAACCACGGCCCCTGGGCATAAATTGGTCTATCCCCTTCTGAATTTCAACCATACTTTTCTTAGCTCTACAGGGTGTCGAGCCATGACACGCAGATTTCGGGCTGGCGTTACTGTCGTGATATCGTTGAAATTAAACCTGGACGGGGAAGCCGCCTCGTTATACCGGAGCCTACGTGGCTCCGTGGTAAGATCCTCTATGAATGGCACCGACCCCAAAAAACTAGGGATTGGGCTATCCCGATGATTAGATCCGCGCGGAATGTCCAGCCTGAATTTGCCTGGTCGGAATTCCTTTTTCAACAGTACCCGAATTCTCTATGCCTGTCCCAGAGGCTTTCAATGCATTTCCTCGGCCGAAATAACAGTAGAAACCATCCAAAACTAGATCCTGCTCAGACAGAAAAAACCACATAAACCGTGTTGTGAGCTGTTATCGTGCGAACGCGGTCGCGTCTCTCCACGTGATGGCACGCGTGCCTAACGCATTACTCAGCTGCGCAATTTCGTTCAATTCGGCACGGGTTGTGACCCGTGACCCAAAGTACCGATTCGGCACTTCGGCAACCAACGAAGTTTGGCGTGACACCTCCAAAAATTCGGCATTCAAGACGGAAATTTCGAAAATTCTGCCTTTTGCACCTGCGAGTGGAGATTTGGCCCTGATGTCACGCATTTTAGATTCGGCACTGGGTGCCGTGACCCGTGACCGAAACCAAAATTCATCGCGGCACAGGGGGTGCGTGACGCGTGACCGCCGAATTGAACCAAATTGCACAGTACTATCGTTTTGGTATCAGTCGGCAGGTCCCATCGCTAGGGCGTATCGCAAATTTTCTGATCCATTGTTGGATGTGTTAGGTTTTGGTATCAGTCGTCGCTATGGCGTATTGCAAAATTTCTGATCCATCGTTGGATGTGTTAGGGGAGCAACTATATCGTCTTTTGCCAGTATTAAAATGCCTGCAACCGCATACCTGGCAGGTTTTGGGTGGGCAACCGTGGGTTGTTTGTGACGGTATCCGCAGATGCAAAGCCAAGTCACCAGGAAGCTACAACAACTCTGCAGGCCAGGCACTGGGACAAAGCGTTGACGTGGCCACGGTTTGACGGCACCGGTGCGACGGGTGCCGTGCCCATTCCGTTGAGAATTTCTCTGGGCTCAAGACGGCATGGTCACGGCACGGGTGGCCATCCCGACGGCCCGTTGAAACACGACCGTCGCGGCCGTTCAACGGGTCGGTTTCAAACACATGGGAACAGCACAGATCTGGGTAGAAAGCATCCCAGGGACCCGGCTGAACCAGTTCGTGTGTCGCCGGCGAATGCCGAATTTGATGATGTGATTGGATCTTGCTCAATCTCACACCGGCAATAGCCAAGTTTTGGATGGCCCGACGTCGATGATGACACACTAAGTATCGAAATTAACATCAGGCCAGACAAGATATAATCTGAGATCTCTAGTCTCATTTTGTCTGATATTATATCTGAAAATAACAGAAAAAAAATTGCTTTCAGTTGAGCCAAGGCAGAGCTGAAATGTAAAGTAACAGATTACACCTCAGGTTAGCTGAGATCCAGAATGGAAACAAAGTATCTAGGTACTGATAAAAGTGCAGCCAAAACTTGGGATGTCAATTGGACTGAAAACAGAACCCAAACTACAAGTTTCAGATCTCATTTCAGCTCCTGCAAAACTTGGAACTTTGGTTTTGATTTCAGCTCAAGCTGAAATCAGAATCGCAACTATGAATTTCAGCTTGACTGAAATTCCGTCCACGGGATTTCACTGGGTGACTTCCCGTAAGACAAAAGTGTGTAAAATCACATACTTTCGTCTGTTTGCCGAGATGCCGGCGCTCCCATCAGGACCCCCTCGGCCTCAGATCTCGCTTACACTCCATCCTACCCTCGTATACTCGAGTATCTGTTCAGGGGGTCCTGACCCCCCAAACAGAACAAATTTTGTTGAAACAAACCGAAAAAGGCAATGTCGGATCACGACTCGAGGCTCACGTCACATCACCATTCTTCTTCCTCCTCGTACACCGACCACTACATTGCACTGACTTTCATGTTGTTCACCCTCAGGACCGCAATATGCTTATTAATTCATCCGCTGCTCTGCACGCCGTTGGCGTGCTCCGACCACAATTGTAGCAGCTGCAGTGGCAGTCATGTCCCAATCCATGTTGTTGTCGTCCCCCTCGTCGGCGAGGTCCGGCCGGTAGGTCGTTAACGCGTCGAGGTCCATGGCAAGTGTAGTGCAGGTGAGTGCTACGTGGGCAACGCGTTGATTGACGATGTTGCTTGACAGAGCTTCGGGCTTTGTTTGGTGTCTCCCATGAACAGTGTTGGAGTATCTTACGGGTAGTCGACATGAATACAAATAGGTTTTACCTTTCACACTTCCCATCATTGGCACCGCGAAGTATCTGAAAAACACAAATTTGTTTTACGGGAAGTCACCCACTGCAACTGAAATTTGTAGTTTCGGTTTTTATTTCAGCTTGAGCTGAAATCATAACCAAAACTCCAAGTTTTGCATGGACTGAAATGAGAACCGAAACTTGTAGTTTTGGTTCTGCTTCCAGTCCAACCAATACTCCAAGTTTTGGCTGCACTTCTTCTAATACCGAGATAATAGCTTTCCGTTTTAGATTCGAGCCCGCCTGACTCGTAACCTGTTGTTTTGCGTGTCAGCTCTGTCTCAGCACAACTGAGAACATTTTTTTTCCTATTAATGTCAGATATTGTATAAAACAAAATGAGCCTACGAAATTCAACTTAAATTTCGTTTGGCCTGATGTTGATTTTGACACTTAGTGTGTCATCATCAACGTCGGGTCTTGCAAAACTTGGCAATTGCCGGTGTGTCTTCGCAAGTTGCTTTGTTACCCCGCTCATTCACCTTGTTTATGAGAACCAGTAGGCTGGGGCTTGAAAAGTAATTCTGGATCACTTGGTAAGGTGAGTATCGCTTGTCAGTGGAGAAATACATCACAAATTCACCACTTCAGACCATGCAACGGCTCAGGAGCTCAAGATAGTTACCCCACATCTGAATATGTCCGAAGGAACACAATTTTACGAAGAAATACGGTAGAAATCTTCCAGACATAGCCGTGGACCCGTCACGGCCGTGCCGTCGACCGTCCCGTCAGACAATTTTTTTGTCCTAGGCTATCGGAAAAGAAATTTGGACTCCAACGCTGTTGAATCGGAAACTGGACGGCCTCCGCAGAGAAGACTTGGAGAAGACAAAATTTTGCTCAGTCCATGACAGGTTCCGTAACGCTCCCAGTCAAAAGGTTGCCGAGTGCACGTGTGCACGAAAGGTGCTTTTGATGGGGTCGCAATAACAACAAACACTTCTCTTCCTTTCCTTCATCTTGATTCTTCCCTCCGCGCATCCTCCCCCCTTTCTCGTTCGACATCCTCCCAGCCGCTCCAAACGAGCACTGTGTTCATTCATTGACTCACGGTGAGTTTCCCGTCCCTCTTTTTATATCTGGGCCTACTTTGTCCGAAGCACTCAACGCCTCCAACCAACCGCAGCCGTTGCATCTGTCTCTTCCTGCGCAAATGCTCTTCAACCACCTGGATGCCGATGTTCTTTCGCAAATTTTCGCTCTAACTGATGTCTATACAATTTTATCCCTCAGCCAAGTACGTCCGATTCCCCCTCGTAAATTGGGGTATCTTACCTACATACGCTGACTTCTCAGGTAAACAAGTATTTTCATGAAATTTCATCCACAAAACATCTTTGGATCACCATTGTCCGTGATCTGGCTCTACGTCGCTTGGTCGATGCGCCGCCGGACGAGGTTCTGGAAACATTGTCAAAGGACGCGCTTGTCGACGAGATTCGACGGGTCGTATATGGCCCAAGTACATGGTCCTTGACCTCTCCAGATCCTCCAACTCTTTCTCGTCAAACTACCATTTCATTGCAATGCCCATACCGGCACGCTGAACTCCTCCCAGGCGGAACACATATCGTCTTTTCTTGGGCCGGTGCCATGGGCAAAGCCTTCCAATGCTGGGACGTGCATGCTCGCCGGCAGGTGTGGTCATGGGAACGTCCGGGCCAGCAGGCCAGGGAAGCAAAGTTCGATTTTCGCGCCGGAGAATCGGAGGCGGTAGTATCCCTGCTGGTTTCAACTGAGTGAGTTCCGGAACCGAGTTCCGTACCGTTGTCAGACCCCTCAAATAACAGGATTGCCATCCACAGAACCAACTACAACTACGAAATTCTCGTTCTAGACGTCAATTTGACCACAGGCGATTCACACGATCTCTTCCACCTCCCCACGGACGATGCCTTTCCGTCGGATATGCAGATTTCTGGAGATTTTCTAGCTTTTCGGGCTACCGTCGATTGGCTTGACCTCACTTCGTTTGTTGTCCTCGTAAATTGGCGGACTGCAGACGCGATTGTTTTCCACCTCATGAGTCAAGAGGTATGAGTTGTGGTCGTCTCCGTCAATCTTCTGACCCTTTAAATGTATCACAGCCCAATTTTTCTCTGCTGCCCGATCATATCATCCTTGAATACCCTGGATCTGTCCGTGGCATCCCGGACCCACCTGCGTCTCTACTCTATCTCATCCCTCAGCAACCTGTGGCGTCCCATGAACCATTTGGACCTCGAGACCTACATCATGGCGGTCAACCTCGGGGATATCCCGTTCGTCAGCTGCAACATCCCCGCGAGTAACCTGATTCACGAGCTATGGCGCAACGTCAGCCTATCTGTGGTCACGAGCCCGATCCACGATGCAGCTTACGACTGCGTCGTTGAGGTCGTCACTTCCGGGCAACAGCTTGCATCGCCTCCACCACGGCCCACCTCCCTCCTAGCACGCCTACACAGCCGACTCAGGTCTAGGCCGACCGCTAGTTCTCCTTTCACAAAAATTGTGACCCGGGCCCACTTCATTCTTTCGTTGCTGTCCCGGCAGTTCGTCCTCAAATCCGTCATACACCACCAGAAGGATCTCCCGTTTACCGCCCGATCGAGGTACAACTTGATTGTTCTTTATGGGCTTCCGATCGTCGTCCACGGGCGAGATGAGACGGAAGTGGCACGTGGGCGAGACCTTCCCGGGATGGGGGATGCATCCCATGTGCGGCTGGTGCATTCTGGGGCGGTATTGGCCATATATCCGTCGCAGGCTGTAGTGTCGTATTACCGGTGATACAATGGTTTCATTGGACCACAGAAAGAAAAACTCTCCTTAAACAGACTCTTCTCGTAACTCAACCTTCGGCGGCATCCTAGGATGATGCTTTGAACTACACCGAATCTGTGGACAGCCGATCGCATGCCTACTAAGAGTCATTGACTCTGGTCTAAACCTTACTGAAGCGGATTTTTATGCTGCTAGTTAAACATCTGAAGGTGAAGGAGACGGCGAAGCTCGGCTCGATCCAGTTCGTGACACCCTTCCATCTCAGACTCCAATGCATCCCCCAATGTTTTTCGGGAACGAGACGAGAAGCCCTTCTGAACTGATTGAATTTCATTGGTAGCAAGTGCGGTCGGACTGGCGTGCAAACCAAACTTATGAATTAACAAGCGCTCGCCGGCGCTTTGCGCCGGCTCCCACTTCTGCCGGAATGATAGATTAAAAGCGGAGTTTAAAGGCTTCAGACAGACGGACAGACGTAATTTTATAAAGGGGGTATTATCCCAGTCGTTAACTGTAAACTTTCACATGCTTCGTTTAATCATCATCTTTGGCTGACAGAATACTCAGTTTCAGGCAGCGCCGCCAGTCCGAGGATGATCGTAAAACGGTCAGCTAAGCTATTAAGAATTTGTAGCGCGGAATTTCTACCCGAGGGTGGTCAGAATCTCAGAAAACGATCAGACGATCGATTAAATCCGAGTGCTAGATCCAAGCCCAGGCGACCAATTTCCTTTAAGGTTTTCCAACGCATTTTCCCTCCGACTACAGGGTCCGTCAGACAACCTTCGATTGTTGGACCGTGCGCATAAATAAGCAAATTCTCTGAACCAGAATCCCTGGTGAATGTCACCTGGGATGGGTTAGCGACCTTCCAATGTCGTATAGGATTGAAGCGAACTTACCCTATCTATAGATCTAGGAGAATGGGCTAAGAAAGATCGACAGTAGCTGCCGTCGTTTGGCCCTTGTTGTATAGGAGAACGAGGCGCTGGACCCCGCTCCGAACGAATGTAGGGACGTTCAACACGACCTATGCATATTTAAGAAAGGAAAAGGAACGAAAAGACCTCAACTCTCACTTGGTACGTCCAATTGTCGTACAGGTTGGGCACATTGACGTTTGCACGGTTTGGCGCGTCGACATTCGAAGTCTAGTAGGAAAAAATGTTAGTCAATTTGGTGGCGATACTGGCGCCGAAACTCACCCGATAGGCTGTTGCCCATTGGGACCAGAGACCGCGCACGCAGCTGTTCATGTCAATGAAAATACTACTAATCTCGTATTCGTTGAGGAATGAAAGTATTTCCGCAGCCGCTCGCAAGATGGCAATCTGTTTCTTAGGGCAGTATTTCTTGAAACTCGCCTCGGATCGTAGAGGTATAGCTCTTGGAAGCTGGTTAAGTACCCGCTCCATTGCGTAGAATGCTATCCTCTTCATGATATTTGCGTCCTGGAACAAAGTCAGCGAAGAGGAGCGGAGAAGTAAGAGATCATTACTTGCTCATAGATTGCCAATGATTGGGGGGTACCGCGTGCGTTGCTAGGATAGCATGTTGAATAATGACTGGTCGCCAAAGCCGGCAGGGTTGTAGGCCAGGACACCCACCAAATTGGCCTCGACCCACGCACAAAATTCCGCGTCATCAGCTGCTTTTTGGCACAGATCGGTCTGGAGGATAAGGTAATCGATGAAGAGCGATGCTTAAAAGGGTGGTTAAGCGTCGAAAGCCATGATTAATGAGAGTATGCAGTCGCGTACACATTGACGCCTCATAGGGATGCTCCCTGAAAACATTGTCAATGGTGAAGAGAGAGGGCCACAAAAAATTATCTGTACCGAGCATAAACCGTTTTATGGCCTCTCCCAGAGGGTACACACAAATAAGGTTCTCCGTGATCCGTCGTTCTCAGGTTCACCGGTACAGTAGGGGACCAAGAGCCAACGGTTGGATTAAGTGAGGCAGGATCATCTAGATCGTAGTAGGATATTATGGGGGTATTTTCCGAGTCGTGGGCGGGGATGAGGACCTCAAAATTCGGGCATCGTTGCAACTGAGCTTCCCTGAGAACGTGGAACGGACTGGAAGAGAAGGTGGTGTTGTCGAAATTCGACGCAAATTCGGGCACTAGAATTGAACGCGATGAGATAATTGCGCCTTCTGGATCGTTGTGGTGGAACGGAAACAAGCAGTGAGGGACGGAATCAGGACTTAGACTACTAATTACTCTTGTCCTCCAGCTAGTATAAGTACCGAGAAACCCACGATGTCGCACAAAGAACGATAAGCGTCTCGATTCCGCAACCCCCACCCATTCCCTTCATCGGAGCAAGACACGCCTGCGCTTCGTTCCGGCGCTGGCTAAAAGCGGATCCCGCCAAGATCCGGCCGTTGCTTTCTTTGAGATTGATCAGTGGAACCTTTGTAGACTTATTTACTCAACACACTCTTGTCAGGTCCCTACAGAGATTGAATCCTTATTGAAATGCTGTTGTACAAACAAACACAACTTGAAGACTAGCTTTAAAGAACAACAAGATGTGCCGTCGCTTCGCTCCGGCCGCCAGCTGCAAGGCTAATGTATCTCTCATAAATTTCTATCATGGTGGAGCGACGTTAGTGCCGATACAGCAAACATATATTGTTAAGGTTTAACCTTCAAAGAGGTAGTCCTTAAATCTCTAAGGCCATCCTAATTACGGGAGATGCAGGTGGCATATACTGAGGTCCACTCGGTGTCGAAAAAAAAAATCGCAATCCAATCTATTCAGCACCTCGACACCCCCTCCCCCCCCAGCAACACTATACATCCTTCGCTCATGACTCGCCTTCGCAGTCTCGCTAACATAACGGACCGGGCATTACATGAGCACCGGATGACAAAAAAAAGCCGCAGCTCCCAGATTAAATTTGTGAGAAGAGATAGTCGGCAGAGGAGGGGGCAACGCACGGGGCTTCGGGACTTGAGGGTAAAAACAGATGCGAGTAAATGTGGTGAGTTTCATGTGCGTTGTGCGGAATACGCCGGCGCCGTGGAAGATGCAAGAGCTAGGTTATTAGGGAAGACGCTAAGTGCTTGTGATCCACTTACTTACCAAGATAGAATGCGCCGCGAACGCGTAGGCAGGGGGTTCGAGAGAGTGGTGGGAATCCAGAAGGACCACTGGCCAGAAGAACCGTCAGAATAGAAAGGAAGGTGTAGAGGCGCTGCGTACCGGGGCTGGGGATTGTGCGCACCCACGCTCCTTCGACGATAACGCTGCATCAATCGTTAGCACATCGTCTCTGCCCACGCTACGCACCTCGGCTCCCACGACGTTGCCCTGTCGTCGAGGATGGATCTGTCTCTATTGCTGGTATCGCAAGTCAGAGCGAAATCTGGGTCAGGTAGAAGAATGTCGAAATACATACCGTCCTTACGCGTGATCCAACTTGGCACCTGGGGTGTGACACACGGGAATGTGCATCTACGTGACGCGTGAGTATTATATATGGAGTGTAGTGAATGGGAGAGGAAAAGGAAAAGAAGAGGACGGGTGGAAGAGGGGGTTCACGTCCAATGTCGTGCCCTACAACGACGGACCGTCATGACATATATAACGCACTGGAAAGAATACGGGGAGTTGAGGGTGCGTGTGAAAACAAATGCAATACAGGGAAAGCACCGTAGAGTCTGAGTTGACCGTGTGCAGATATCCGAAGCGAGGAAATTGAGGGCTTGACTCGGCTTGCAAATCTTGGCTGGGTTGAGCGGGGTTGTGTTGGTTGACATAGTTGAGATGGATTGTGATTATGGAGATGCTTGAGTGCTCTTGAATTTGGGCGCGCTGCTTGATCCGACCTTCACTTCCGGCTCAGGCTCCCTGATTGCGTCCTTAGAACTCGGTCTTGAAGCTTAAAGGCTAAGCGAGCCTTGAGGACCGAGGCACAGCTTGAGAGGCATAGGAGAAGCAGTGGATATCATCAAAGCACCGAGGGCAGCATACAACAAAAAAAAAGGAACAGAGGCGGTGACACGGGCGGTGGGAAGGCAGAGATGATGGGGGTGGAATGGAAGAAGCGACACAATGGGTACCCTGCCTTTTGAGTGGAGCTTGAGGGTCTGATCGGGCACTTGAAAATTTCTAAGCGCCCGGGCGTCTAAGCTAATTGTAGATACATCAGGTCAGCTGAGATAGCGAATGGGGTAATTTCGGCAGGCCAAACAGGTGCACTCTGATTCGATAGATCTCCTTAATATACGAGTAATAATAATAATTCTATCACCCCTCATTTTGGTACAAATTTCCTCCACCGCATAATCAACGAAAAAGCGGGTCAAACATCCATTAAAACTTCAAAGATGTTCAGCACAGGGTACACAATATTAAGTAGCCTTGAGTTGACGAATAAGGGGTTAAAAAGGTGTATCGCTGTAATGGTGCACTTCTTATATGACTAGGAATAGCTAATTGATAGGTATTTCGAACAAACACCCAAAACAACCAACCACATCCAATCTACCCCCAAAGATCTAAGTGCTTCTCTTTGTGAGTTCGGGTCCGGGCCATAGTATGTGACCAGCAGGTTTGAACAAACACAAGTTTGATTTATAGGCTTCTAACAACACACTCTACAATGTACTAGCAATATGCAACCACCAACAACAACACTGCTAGGAACCTAGGGATAGTCCTGGGGGCATGTTTCAATGGGGTGGATACAAGATGGCTGGACCTCTAGGTCGAGAACACCAGGGCAGAGGTTTGTAGGTTTGTGAAAATCCTCGCCTTAGGCAACCTAAGGACTACTGAGGCTAACTCCAAATGACTTCAAGTCTCAAACGGCAAGACTCTCCTTGACCGCCGACCTATTCCTTAACCGAGAACAGGAACATTTCCGCTTTTATCGGCACTAGTTCACTACAAGCGTCTAGCTAGTGACCCAACACACTACAACAGAGCTTCCATCTTTATCAGGGTGAAGGCAAAGTAACTGACAAGTTATAGCCAAACTAGAGGTGGGGGCACCTAGTCCATCTTCTTCTTAGTGGGTTCAAGCCAACACACAATTTACCTAGCAAGCGATCCAACACACTACGGCAGAGCTTCCGTCTTGTCGGGGTGAAGGCAAAGTCACTAGCACAAACTGCAGCTGGGTCTTGAAGAGAACACCCTTGTTTATATGTGGGGTCTAGGACCAACAACATGAAACCCTCAACTTAGTCACTTGATGTTTCCAGAGTCCACAGTTTACTGATTCCAATATAAAGACCACTACAAGTGAAGTACGGTATCAACCTCCACTAGCAGCCTGAGTCCACTAGCACCAGCTTCGTCCAAAGTCTGGGGTGTAATGTTCTTAGACCCTAGTCTGTTCTGTGCTCCCTTTTATACTACTAGGTTCGAGTTACATGTGAAACGAGAGCTGAATAATACAATAAGCAATATTAGATGATAAGAAATATGGTCAGCCAATGAGACAACTGCTGTTTGGTTTTTTTATGTTACACTGTTTCACCGCCAAGAAACATTAGTAACAGTATTACTCAGAATACGGACTTTTGAACAAAAGTGTTGAATTGAAGCAGAGATCGGGCCACGTTGAACATATCATGTGAGGCTCAAGTCTGCAAGGGACAGGTCAATGGTATCCAAACCAGTATAGCAGCCGCGCCCACACTTCAATGGTTCAATGGCTTCAATGGCTTACCATTGAAGGTTTAAAGAATGCAAAATATTCCCTTGTCCTGGTCAGGCAGCAGCTTGAATCTGCTGTGCTAGAAAAAGAAACAATGGAGGTGAGTGATGGAGCAACGAGAAAATGCAAAAATTCACTGGCCATCAGCGATACATCTGCTGGGGGTCGGAGGAAATAGGCGGGGAACTGTGAGCAGTTCAGTGAAATATTGAGGGAAACAAAAAACAATGCATGTTCATGCCCAGTGTTTCAGGACAAAACACGGGAGCCTGTTTGACCAATGGACATCAATAGGCGCAGGGACAACAGAATATAGTTGAAATGCACGCTGTTAGAGAATGCACAGATCACGGTGAAATGGTGCACCTGATATACGACTAGAAATAGCTTAGATCTGGGCTTGCACAAAACAACCACAAAACAACCACTACAACAATCTATTCCTCCAAAGATTTAAGTGCTTCTCTTTGTGGGTTCAGGTCCGGGCTGTAGTATGCGACCAGCGGGTTTGGAACAAACACAATTCGACTGCTAGACTTCAACAAAGCTGTTCAACAACACGCTAGCACTACGCAGCTGCCAACAACAATACCACTAGTACCTGGGATGGTCTGGGTTTATGGGTTGGATACAAGGTGACTTGATCGCTAGATCAAGGGCACCAGGGCAGAGTATGTAGGTTTGTGAAAATCCTCACAATGGGGTACCCAAAGACTATTGAGGCTAACAACAAGGGACTTCAATCCTCAAGCGACAAGGCAGTCCTCAAGCCGCTGACCTATTCCTTAACCAAGAACAGGAACATTTCCACTTTGTATTGGCAATAGACACTATAAGCGTCCAGCTAGCGACCCAGCACACTATGACAGGGCTTCTGTCAATATCGGGGGTGAAGCGAAATAACTGACAAGTTACAGTCGGTCTAGAGGTGGGGGCACCTAGTCTGTCTTCTTCTTAGTGGGCTCAAGTCAACACACAATCACCTAGCAGGCGATCCAACACACTATGATAATATCAGGGTGAAGGCAAAGCTGCTGGCGCAACTGCTAGCTGGTTCTCAAAGAGAACACCCTTTGGTTCTATACGTGAAGACTCCTCGAGTCAACAACAAGAACCTCAACTTAAGATCTCGACGTGTCCAGAGTCAACAGTATTGATTCCAATAAAGCTACTACTTGTGAAGTGTGTTACAATCTCCACTAGCAACCTGAGACCACCTGCACCAACTTTGTACAAAGTCGGGGTGTAATAATCTGAGGTCCTAGCCTGCTCTGTGCTCCCTTTATACTACTGAGGTCCATGATACATGTGATAAACAGAATGAATAATATAAATGAGTGAAAATGATGTGATGGATACAACAGCCAATGAAACGACTGCCGTTGGGTTTTATGATGGGTCTATGCCAAGCAGAACAGCCACACTGATCTGCTAGCATCCATTTATGGGTATTGTGAGGGATTCCTCAGTCTGCCGTCTGCTGCCAGAACTTCTATCCTGATGAAACAGAGTTGAATCCGCCGCCTGGAGTCATCTAGCATAGGTCAGAGCACCGGCTAGCAGTCTGTTTATCTGTTACTGCATTTGTGGTAACCCGCACATCTGCACCAATAGCCTGCTAGCTATTCCTCTACTGTCTACTTGTCTCTGTTTGTGACTTGCGACCACGTCGCAACAGTCACGTGCTCGCATCTGTGTTTCAGGTCTCGGGTCGATCACTAGCGGGTTACCGCATACTAACACCCTTGTTAGAAGGCTGCTAGCACATAGTTTAATACCCTTCAGATCCCAGACTCAACCGCTCACACTGCCTGCTAGTACACTCGCAGTTCCACTCTCCTATGTCTCGCTTCCTAGGTGCTAGCACCTTTGACTGTTTAGGCTTATAGTTATTTCCCCGTGGTTTATGCCTCCAGACTGTACTAGTGTGTCACACTAGTCGTATCTGATGCTACAACCGGCAGCTTGGGCTCACTCCAGTTCTCCTTCATATCACCTAGCTAGAGCCCTGAGTGCTAGTAATAACACATCTGAAGTGCTAGCGCTTTCCTGTTGTATAAATACTGGTCCTAGGAAATCACAAAATAGCACTAGATGCTGTGCGCTCTTGTTACGGTGTTTGAACGGTCCCCTCTGGCAGCCCAGGGGGCGAGATGAATGGAACGACCTTGAGCTAAGTAGAGAGCCGGGGACAAAGAGGGTAAGTCCCTGCATTCAGTCTTGCGAAAACGACAGTGATAAAACCCTCGAGTTTCAGGATCCTGTTGAAGCGTGGCTTTGAAGTTCAGGACCTCAGAGCATGAACCGAGATTTGCAGTACGACTGAGTATTGACCGCCTTTGTTGTCAAAATTTGGTGGTAGGGCCAGAAGACAATGGCCAAAGTCTGAGGAGACACATTCTTTGAGGAGGTCTTGCAGCAGAAAACTTGAGGTCCTTGATATCAATGCAAGGGCTCCGGACAGCTTGAAGGTTGGGGTAAGAATGTTGTGGCCACCACAGCAGCAGGGTAGTAGAGATATGGTTGCAGCAGCGATGATGGGGGAGAGAGAGGGAAATATTGATACAGAGGGTTCTTTTAAGAAATACATTAGCACTGGAAGTGGTGCGACGATCGCAGCTGGTTTGGAAGCCAAAACACCGATTTGGGCACAACCTGGGCAGGTCAGATACAGAACAATGTCTGATGCCACAGCTCGTAGTCCAACATGAGAACTTACAGGCTGTCAAGCAAGAAATGCGCTCATATCAGCTGTTGAACTGGATGGGGTTTCTGGACAGCCTCGCAGACGCTGAAAGGAATAAGGTATGTGTCATGAATCACCCTGACTCAGCATCGCAGATATCCTTTTTCGGATTCTACCACATTCCTTTTTGGGAATAGCCCGTCCTTGATTGGGTTATTCCCTGGCCCACAACACTCATTCAACCCTCTGTGACATGAACATCCCTTGGACCTTTATTTGCATCCATGCAGACATGGATTCCTCACCACTTTACCACCTGGGTTCTTATCACAGTAACCCGGAACTCTATACGCCGAGGGCATGACACCATACACCTGCAACCTGGGTTCTTTGCGCTAGCAACCCGGACTCCTTTATGCCGATGACCATATCCAATGGGTCATGACTACACTCCTTTATGTTGGTGGATATTCACTCCTGATATCCATGCCAAGATGACTATGCTCCTGAATGGCGACAGGTGTCCCCTGGGTGCCACCTGTTGGTTCCTTTATGCTCACAACTCCTTGGACCCCTAGATACTGTGGTGATAACACATAGGGACTAGGAGCATCAGCATTAATGTTCCTTAATGTTGGATACAGGAACTGATCACAATCATATTTGATTTATGTAGAAGGTATATAAACTCAGTAAAATCTCCCCTGTGCAGCAGAGTCTACCTTGTCTATTCTCAGGCCTTACTTTGGCTGGATTGCTTGGTTCTTGGACTGTGTAGGTACGAATTGCACCATATCTACCCTGTACCATTGGCTCACAATAAAATAAATGCTGATTTTCGGAAAAATTGAGTCTGTGGATTTCAGCAATAATTTATAACGTCTTGGACTGACAGAAATATGTGCAACTGATCCTATCATCGCGAAGTCTCAGCTGATGATTGAGCACCCATTCCCCCATAGTTTGTATTTCACACACTATCTGCTTCGCCGCATTGACCATGGCTCAAATCCCGGTGCCAGGCATGGATTGGGACATGGTGGTCCTGCTCAAGAACAATGTACTCAACACTAATACTGTGAGTCAGGTATATGTTGCGGGCCGCATGGACTATATAGGTGCTTCCTAGGGGACTGTAAATATCAGATACGGTGAGTCTAACTCGGGGGGTCGTAATGCCTTTCCACAACCCATCTATAGTCTGTTTCGACAAGTCATATTCTGGAGTGCACTGGGCATTCGTTGATCTTACTTTCAGATGCAACTGGTGGTCAGGCCTGACTTGATCACTAGTGGGATACCCGTTGTGCTTGTTGAAAGAGTACAGTGCCTAAAGTCTTACTGTATTTTAAATAAGCAGTACATCACTACCAATAAAAATAGAAAAAGGAGTAAAGTATGAGTCCCACCATGCGAAGCATCAGCCTCCCCCCAAGTTGAATATTGAGTCTTGTTCTGTGTTCTGTTCACCTCTGTACCTCCCCTTGGTGTGATCACGAATGCAGCTGACATCCTGCTTCCCATATCCAATGTTGTCCATGTATTGTACCAGAGAGTTACGCTTCAGACTGCATACTTAAATACCCAAGAGTGCCTTGTCTTGTGTTTGAATCCCGAATGTGTTGGTGACGTCCAACACCTGGAATTTTTCATGAATCTTCTGAGGTCATGAGCAGATATCGCCAAAGATCAAGAAACAAATTGCAAAAATGCGGAAGCAGCTGCAGAGGATAGAGTGGCATGGTCTCAGGCTGTGAGTGGCAGCAGAGGCATCTGAGGCCAGGAAAACTCATTGTCACCATCACCGACCTTGATTAGTTCAGTTCACAGGTCTCCGTCACCCGTCATCTGAACTAGTGGTCGTAATACTACAGTAGGATAGGTGAGTGAGATCAAATGTAAGACTCAGCTAAAGTGCAGGACTCCGAGAGACAGTGGACAGGGGTGAGCGGGGTGAGATCGATGATGGTACAGGACAGGCGGGCTGCTTAGCTCGGATGTTACTAACTTACTGCCAAACTCGGTCCGATAAGACGTGTTCCGTGATCGGCAGCCCTAGGCTGAGGAGTGCGATGTGCCGCTACGGCAGGGATAGAGTGGCAGGATGTGTATGTAACCGTCAGATTAGACTTGCTTTCTCGACTCTGTCGACTTGTGAGATCAAAAGCAGTTATTCTCTTGTCCGCAACAAAAGATTGGAGGGACGATCAACCACCCACATGATGGTCAACTGATTTGTAAGTTCTGTTTTGAAACGAGACGCTGTAGACGAACCAGCTTGGCGTCGAGAAATAGACACGCATAGAGCAGCCCGGAATGATAATAGTCTTCAGTGCAGCAGTGAACTCGTTGTTGACACTGTTCAAAAGGCAGGAAATCTTTCATCAGTCTCTTTTGGTGGACCGCTCTGGCGGAATTTATGGAAATAAGTATATCCGTTCCTCCTCCCGCTAATTGCAGCTTAAGCTCTTGATGCCCGATGGGAGTTCATCCGAATTGAGGTTGAAGAATTCTAAAGCAACACCGTCCCCGACTTTGCAATCAGCATTTCTGCCAGCCGAAATGCTGGTGAGTGGAATTTCGAGGTCCCCGACACTAAAGACTTACTGGAACCCAATGCATTCGTCCTCTGCGTTCGAGAACACCAACGACTGGATGCCGCTGACGTTGTTGCACACCCCTTGATCTTCTGGAGTAGAGGCGAGGAGAGGGGAGCATTTGCCTGTTCCGCCGGTACCCGTACACGCTTGGGGTGCTGTCGATTTGGCACGAGGCTGAAGATGGTCATGAGCAAGAGGATCTCTTGGTAGAATAACAAATCACCCACAACAGCTGCACTTTGGACGCCAATTGCGGAGAGGGAAGAAAGGAGGGCGAAGCCAAGGTATGAATCGGGGCCCTGACACCGCTGTCGGCAAGTCACCATCTTTCCGGAGAGCAGATCTGCTGATCTGTCAACGTATCATCTCTGTGGATCGGCCAACTCCAGGGGCTCAGCATCCGAGTCGTCAACAATTCCGCAAGAGACGCTTGACGTCGACTACGAACAATGGGACCATATGGACCGTTTCACCTACTGCAGCCGCCGTTGGACCAGCGGAAACCAGCCCGTGGAGTGGACCCCATCAACATCGTTTCCTATCACAGCCCCGTTGTATAGATATTGAGTACTGAAGCAGTCTGTTGGAACGCGAGGAAGATCCAAATAAAAGTAACTCTTATGGATCCAACATCGAATGCACTGAACGCCTCGACGCGAGGATTTCGGACCCAAAGCTCAAAGTTGCGAGAGTTTTCACTTCGGCATTCACTGATCCCGTAATGGCAGATGTCAGACTGAACAAGTTAGAAACAGTGAATCGAACACTTTTGGGTACTGCGTGCCCCTGGGAAGCTCCTACTCTGATTGTTGCAGTGCATATATTGATGCGAGTAACCCTCCGACAGTGTGGATGACTTCAAAGCCCTTTGAATCAATCGTCGTGGTGAGTTCAGCATATTTGTTAAGCATCGCGGGGGACTTACTTTCAGTCCACCCACCTCTGTCCGTTTACAAGCTTAGGGGCTCTCCATGTCCAACTTGTTTGTCTTGACGTGAAAAGCCTCCAAGTTACGATCCTGCAAATGTGGGGGACTTCAGCCGTTATCGCATGAATTGTAACGGGTGCATTATGTCAAGACCGGAAATCAAAGAATTCAACTGCATCAGTCGCTTTCGGGATTAGCACAGTGTGCGGCAATTGCAGAACGAATTTGTACCCGGCCACCGACTTACACCTCGGCATGAAATCACGCAGGATTCGAAACCACTCCTCAGGTTGATTCTGAACTTCATTTTCACTTCCGCCTTTTAGATTTTCATCTCTTCTCAGGCTCGATGCCTTCTGCTTTTTTTGCTTCTCACAACAAACAAATTCATTGAACTCTTACCTGGAATTATAGTCAACACATTCAACCTCTTCATTGTCGCCGCCCTTGTGGCCACGACTGTCAGCGCGATCCCGGTTGTCGAGCGCGACCATCGACCTCTGTGCTTCAACACGGCCAGGTGGAGCAGCTGACCCGTGCATATTCAGTTCTTGACAGGGCACAGCAGATCGCAGCTGCTGCTGTACCCGGCGCAGTGTGAACATATTCATCCTGCTGTGAGGCCACATAGTCCTCCCGGCCAATTCTTGACATATGAACGTGGTGCTGTTGTTGGTAAGAATGCTATTATTTTACTCGCCTCTCTCGTCCTCAAGCACTGTTCTGCCTGATGCTCAGTTCCACTCAAATATGCCCCCCATTAATTAACCGTTCTTTAACGAAATAGCTCCTGAGCTATGCTCTTTCCCCGTATAATCCATGCTCTTTGACTCTTTCTCTGCTCTTGGTCTCTGCTTAACTCCTTCTTTCCTCAATTTCCTGTGCTTTTGCCGTCCCGACTAACCTTTGTTTCTCCATCTGGCCAAGGCCCCACCATGCTCCTGGACCCCACTAGAAATTTCCCCATTTCTTCAGCTGCTCACTGCATGAGCTGTTCCGCAGTGTTCGCAGTCCAGATTCACTCAGCTGACCAGCCCGCAGCTCTTTTTGGCAGGTCACAGTTTTTTCGCAGCAATTGTTTTTGTTTCAATTCATTTCCATTCCAGTAGATCCGGCCGCAACACATCTTTACGAGCCTAAATAGCACAACCCGAATCACTGTTCTTTTCACCCATTCTCCTCACCCATCCTCACTGACACAATCTCTTCTTTTTACTGTATTATGTTACGGCTCGGGTCACGTCCGGATCTGGTGGCTTTCACTGTATTCGCTTTCAATAAGCCACGGAGGATCAATATTCAACCAAGCAAATTAGACGCAGTTTTGAATTCTCGTCTCAGGCCACGATTCGAGACTATGTCAATTTTCTTCATCTTTGTTTGTGCAATCCGATCTCCGACACCTTCCTCGCCGTTGATCCCGCCAATACTACAGTATCCGAGGTGCAATGATCTGAACCCAGCCAATTGCTTCTCTTCGAGTTCGTCCTCCTGTGTGTGATGAAATATTCCAAATATCCTCAAATCTTCTGTTCTCCATCTCGCAGTCCAATCCATTCGAAACGCTGCAGTTTTGTTCAAACTGCGAGAAAATCCATCTATCTGCTTCTGGTCTTCCTATTTTACAATCTGGTGAGTGTTCATGGTTCTTACTTGCAGTGTTTTATGTACTCCCGGCTTGAATAATATCTATTTTATTATCCTCCGAGTTTCTGGAGCGAAGCGGCGGCATGTCTTGTATGTGTAAGAGCAACCTTAAGCTCGGCACAGGGCGTGGAAACTAGCGGGGGAATCCGAAGTAGAAATATAGGCACTAGAATCCAGGAGCAGAAATACTACACACCTAGCGGGGGAATCCGAAGAGAAGAAAGGATGGGGATTCCCACGCTAGGCGAAACCTTATATACTAATTAGTAACTACCCAGTAGCACGCGTCCGGAGGTATCTACAGTGATCCCGGGCCTGATCACATAGCATGTGCCAGTGAGAGCAGACAGATGTCCCGGACGGTTGGACGGACAGATGGATGGGCACAGGAGCACTCGGAGCAGTGGACGGAAAACCATCTGGAGCATCAGACGGAAAAGTGTCTGGAGCATCGGACGGAAAAGTGTCTGGAACAGATCTGGCCAGTGAAAAGGTGACTATGGGGCTAGCAGTGAAATAACCACAAACCAAACCTTGTAAATGAATACACAGTTCGATAATGTAATCATTCAACTCAAAACACTATAATCCTCGTGCAAGTTCGGGGTTCCAATCCAGTATAGATTGTGGCAATTTGAACTCTAGTTCTCTTTTAAAAGCAAGACTTTATAGGTCTACAAGTTGTAAAGATAAATTGCTTGAAACTGTTCTAGGCACAATCGCAGATAGTCAGACCAGATTTTATGTTCAACGGTTTTGCATGATGTGGGTCTGGGTTTGGAGATAGTACTCCCGATGTGAAACGCAAGTGATCCTTATGAAATCCCAAATCTAATACAGTTGCGGCAAAAAGAGATGCATTACCATATATGGAAACTTCCATCAACCCCGGTCATTTGCCGTTCGTTGGAGTACTCTGAGACTGGATTCAAGTACATTCTGGTCTACTATTGTTGGAAATCATATTCTGTAGCTAGTAATCAATCCACATGTAATTATTTTCCTTCAACTCTCGAGGGTGGCGGGGGAAGGACTGGTACAGGTGAATAACATATTCTCTGAATGACTCTGATGTCCAAACCTGGTTCAGAGCTACAAAAAGTCCGTCTGCAGTGTGGATGGCAGCATAATGAGGCAAGGCCTTGACCCTTCGCTTCAACTCAGCCCACACATTTTCGATCAGTGAAAGGTCGGGTGATTTGGCAGGCCATTTAAAGACATTGATATCCATATCGCGGAACCAATTCTTCGCCAAACAAGATGTATTTTTGGGATTGTTATCCTGTTGGAATATAAGGAAGGTGTGTGCACGGTTTTCATAATGGTCGTAGATGGGGAGCATGGCACGTTCAGAATCTTCGTGTACTGAACCGCGTTGTGGAGGGGTCGTATGGCCGGCGTGTGGAAATCCGACCACACGCTGGGTTCAGCTCTACATCTTGCTATTTTTATTATTAGTTACATAATTGTTTGTACTGTAAATACGCACCAACGGTGCCAGCAAATCATCATCCCACGTCTAACGCTCATCTGTGCGAGCCCAGTGCGGGCTAGCGCCCAATTACAGTGTCTTCAACGTCGCCGATATCGAACTAGAAAACCACGCAGAACGCACTTCGGCGTTCAATTCGTCACAACACCTCGTTTCCACGCACAAACGCACTCACGACCATTTCCACGGCCTACCGTTACCCTCTTCCTTCTCAGGTTTATCAGCCTACCAACAGGTTGATCTTCCTGGGATATTCTTATTCAACTTACTCTAAATTCGACCGGCCACCAACCCTGTTCCAGAATCCGCCTCCCGGGCAGCTTGCTCTTCTTCAGTGGTGACCACCGCAGGGGGAGGAGGTTATTTTGGGGTGTTCCGTGTGGTCTGTCGCCCATTCTATCACCTTTTAATCCCCTATTTTCCCTTCATCATGTCGACTTCGCCTTCATTCACCCCATTTAATTATATCCCTATGCCGCGGCCTCAATCAGCTGACGCTCCTCGCTTTGACGGCACCAATCTCACGGATTTCCTCGACCTTCTCTCACGCCATGGCGAACGCGCAGGGCTCGCTCTCGACGAGCTCACCCCTCTCATCGTTGCATACTGCACCCCGGACGTTCGGCGCGTCATCCACTTCAGCCCGGAGCTTCGCCGTAATGCAAGGAGTTGGCAGGATGCCGTCTCCGAGCTGCGGTCGCTCTATGGGTCAGGCGATAACCTTGTGACGTACACCATCACCGACTTGCGCGAATTTTGCCGCGACATCTGTATGGGATCACCGTTTTGTTCCCTGTCGGATGCGCAGGCATACGCACGTCGTTTCATCGAGATTTCGGGGTACCTTCGCGAGTTCGGGTTCATCACCGAAGGTGAAGTCCAGGTGTACTTTGTTGTCGGCTTACCGGTCGCGACTCGGAAGGACGTGGAAGCGTGTCTCCCGGATGCGAATCGGGGGACAGACTCGCCTCCAACGATTCGACAAGTTATGAGTATTTTACGCGACCTCCTACGTCGGGACTCGTTCGAATTTTCGTAGCCAATCACCTTCTTCCCACACGATCCACTCCGCCCGACTTCATCTTCTGACGCACCCATTCCGCCGCCTCACAGTCGCGAGCCGAATCGACACCCCAAACCACGATCTCGTCGCTGTTTCGTGTGCGGTGGAACGGGTACCCATCGACTCAGTCCCAAGTTCTGTCCACGGACATGGGAACTGCATCGAGCGGGACTTGCTAGATTCGACCCAGATGGACGCCTCGTTTCTCACGATGGATCTGCCCTCCCAATGACGCGCAATCGGGTGGTGTTGCAGCTCACCTCTTCGCTTCTTCGGATCGTTACCGCCGTCGCAGTTCACGCGATATTCCCCAGCCTCTATCACCGTCTGTTCATCCCGTCGATATCCCACTGCGAGACGTGCCGTCGAATTTAAATCCCCCGCAGTCCCCAATCGCATTTCGCCGACCTCCATCGCCCGGTTTACCCCCAATTCCATTCGCATCCATTCCATTCGACGATTCACATTCACCATCACGTTCCGATTTAAATCCCCCGCATCGTCCGTGTTCGCTTCGCTTGCGCAAAGCCCCTATCATCGCATCCGTTCGCATGCGTCCATCATCCCCCGACGAAATTCCTGAGCCTCATCCTCCGCCGTCGTCGCAGGCAGAACAATCTTTCACCGGTCTTCATCCGCCTCCATACCCCAAATCGAACCCCCCGCATTGCTTTCTTCCAATTCTTTTCCGACTCCTTCTTCCGTTCATCCATCGCATGACGATTCGGCGCCGGGACTTTCGTACTTCGGCCTGGATCCCAACCAGCTCGTCTCATTATCGTTCTCCGACCTTCTCAGGATCTCGCCCCCCATGCGCACGAAAGTAGCAGCATTTATTCGCGAGCTGGATTCCATATCGGTTTCGAAACCTGTTCACGATCCGAGTCCTTTACCCGTTGCACCCATCGCACGTACCCCACTCTTTCAAATCTGACAGAAAATTCTTCGCTGCTTCCATTTCACTATCTTTCCTCATCCTCGTTTTTATCACATGCGCTCTTTCCAGCTACATTTCATCTTCATCCAACTGGCTACATCGCTGATACGACTTCTTTTCTTTTATCTCATGTTACGCACTTGCTCATGGACTGCATTCTATTTTAGACCTCCTACTTACTTTCGGCCATACTCCTCATAGTTCCTGGATGTCGGGGTCGACATCAAAATCCCCCGCACTGTGGAGGGGTCGTATGGCCGGCGTGTGGAATCCGACCACACGCTGGTTCAGCTCTACCATCTTGCTATTTTTATTATTAGTTACATAATTGTTTGCACTGTAAATACGCACCAACGGTGCCAGCAAATCATCATCCACGTCTAACGCTCATCTGTGCGAGCCAGTGCGGGCTAGCGCCCCAATTACAAGTGTCTTCAACGTCGCCGATATCGAACTAGAAAACCACGCAGAACGCACTTCGGCGTTCTAATCATCTCCGTACCTCGTTTTCACGCTCCCACACGCACACGACCCATTTCACAGCCTACCGATACCCTCGTCTTTCACGGATTTATCAACCTAACCATACATCGATTTCATTGGACATATATCCATTCCTCTACTCTAAAACCGACCGACCACCGACCCACTATCAGAATCCACCTCCCGGGCAACAAGCTCTTCTTCAGCGGCTGCAAAGGTGGATCAACCACGAAGTCGTTGAGGAAGACACGGAGTTTAGCAGCAAAGTTCTTGTCCTTCAAGTCCTGTTGAAGCTGCTCTGCTGTCGTCCATTTGAGAGGGGAGCCCAGAGTCCACTGCACATCTGAGGCATCTTCGTCAAACATGTCGTCCTCTTCTTGCGCAACACTGTGTAGCGCATCGTACTCGTCGATCGCCATCCGAATCCGAGCAAAGGCCTCCTTGTTTTCATCAATACGAGCGAGCTGGGGGTTCATGTCTGAGCATGGGAAAATTCAGGGAAGTTAATAGCTACGACCTGGGGATCTGTGTTCTTAAAGTTTGTTTGATTGAATGCTTCCTTAACCTCTTGATGAAACCCTTCGCCCGGACGCGTCGAATATCCGGCTGGCGGCCCTTTGTCTTCGATGTCAGGGATCACATGGGCGCAAGCGTGCTGCTTGTAGTATCTGAAATCTTTGCCGTACTGGTCTTTAACCAGCTGTAAAGAAACAATTTTGAACATAACAAATACAGCTCGGATGGAGGATATAATACCTTGCAATACTTCTCGTATTTGGCCATATTTGCGTAGCCGCGCGATCATGTCCTCCGTAATGCATTCCAGTCCGATCAGGAAGCGGTAAAGCTGATAAATCCGAATGCAATGGACGAGAGCAGAATCCGCAGGCAGTAGCTGGACGATGCACGGTAGAATACACTTAGGAACATCAGCTCCGGTGTCAAAATGGAATGGCAACAATAAATACGAAACATTTTCCTAACGTCACAACAGAGGATTACACAGATGGTCAGGCTTTTCTTGATATTTTGAAGGTATTTGGCCACCGAGGAATCTTTCCCATGCTACACACCGGAACGTTAGCAAACTCTTTAAGGAATACGTGACAACTTACTTTAGTGTGAGACGTCCTTTGAACCCGTTCTCTTTCAGAACCTCAAGTAGCAGCACCCAAAGATGCTTCCCCCATTTTCCCACTCTCGTCCGAGTGAAGGAGATCGTAGGAGTTAGCGCTATATGGATCGGAATTTGGCAACGACCAGAAGAAGTTCTAACATAAAATTAGAACGATTAAAAGGAGTATTTGAACCCACCTCTGTTGCATGCAAGCCAACCGATTGAAGAATACGCTCACTCTCAGTCTTTGTGGGAGCAGCAATTGCATCTTCGTAAAACTGTTTCATAGTCTCAGTGGTGCGTAATGGGAAGGTTTTGGATATTTTATCCAAGTCGTTATGATGAACCAGGCAACGGGGGCAAGGAAAGTTTGCCAACGTAGCACGACAGGCCGAGACGGAGCATGCCTCTTCTCCATCAATGGATGTGATGGGAACCCCAGGATAACATACACGCTGGATGCCATCGCCGCAGGTGAGCAACTCGCCGTGCTTGGCGGGTCCGAGGAGAGGCGCAAATATTATTTTGAAGACCTTGTGCATGACCTCACGTTTGAACTGCGCCCAAGCAAGAGTCTGATCCATTTCGATCGGATGGATCAGCAGGGTCAATGGGCTGTTCAACGTTAAACACGAACGGAAAACGAAATTAGGCTGCACACCATAACCATGTACACAAAGAGAATACCTCCGCCATTACCCGAGGCGTTCCGTATATTGCTTGGCAAGAATAGGGGGCGAAGCAAGACCGGGTGCTTTCTCACACGCTTCGTCACCGTCCCCTTGTCCAGCCATAGCGAAAGCGGGACATAACAGTGCGGCATTCTCGGAATGTGCGGAAGAGAATTCTGTATATTCCACCATTTATTTCCGGTGTAGGCCTCGTCGAAAAGCCGGATTTCCACTCCATCTTTGCACACAAATTTCTGTGCAGGATACCTAGTGCTTTGTAAGACGAGGGCAAAGGCGAACAAAGAATTAAATATGTACGAAAAAACAAAACTTACCAATGAATGTGTTCTGTAAGAGTCGGGTCGGACAGCAAATCGACCATCCATTGCCATGGATCTCGATACTGGAACTCAAACTTATATGTGGTTCCCTGGAAGTCGGCTTCGACTTCGCCCCTTTGAAACTATATGCCGATGAGAACTCAATAAATTTGGATTGACAAAGTGTTCACTTACTTGTACCACATATTTGCGCGCTGCAGCGAGACTTTTCTCCATATGTTCATAGTTTCGAAAGGTGATATTCGAAGGGGAATTGGACCAGCCGGCTTGAATTCCAGCTAGCTGCGTATCTACCCATTTTCGTGGCATGTTTGGCAGTACTACCGACTCCGCGTATTCAAATCGGCACGGGTGCGAAACGGAGCCCACGCTTTGCATGCGGGTGATGGAACTGATAGTCTCTGTTACAGACCAGAAACGGATGACAAACAAGTAAGTATCCGTATATGGTCTGTTAGTAATCACGACCCCATCAGGAAGACACGGACTGATTTTTGAACACCGCGTCGCGATGCATACTTTGCAACGATAAATCTAGAAATATTTGGAGACATAGAAAACTCGAAAATAGTCAGGGTCTTCACTCATCTCTAAGGAGCTCATCGAGTGCTTGCGACCATATATGATCAACTTGCCAAGGCAAAATTTTTGATCAAATTTCAGGCTGATCTCGTATTGAGGTATTGGCCCCCCTATGGCTTGACTGTCGCAGTAAGAAATGATTATATACACCTCCTGTATGTGCATGAATATTCTCTCATTTATCCAGCGCCTTCCGGCTGCGGTACAAAGGAAAGAACACCTGGTGGCACAGCCACGCAATTGCGTAATCAGTCGGTGTCTTCCCAAAGGGGTCGTGATTGCTATAAGACTAATGGAACTGATGGCTGAGGATGAGCTGCAACTTGTTCGGGTCCTGGGGTGTCTCCCGGAAGGTCGCCGCCATCCAGCGAGATGTAAGATGTCGTCCCAGATTCATTGTGAGGGTGCGGGACAGTCTTAATGTAAAATATCGAAGCTGACCCAGATTTATTGGAAGCATCAGCCTCTGTTGGAGCGTCCTCTTCCATTGAGACTGGAGGTGGGTCGACATCCATAGCGTCTAGAAATTGCGCATTGTTGAAATTACCCAGAATTATTCTGTACAATTACTTACCAGGATTATGTTCCCCGCTCACCGGGATATCTTCCAACTGCTCGCACCGAGCCTTTCGCCGTCTTCGACGTTTCTCTTCTCTGCCTCATTTTCGATGCGGGTCTCTCACAAGCTTCCTCGTGGTTACTGAAGCCTTGCCCGGTGAATTTGCGATTGCACCATCCACACACATACTCAACCACCTTTGCAGCTCGGGGCATGAGTGAGGCAGAGCTGTCACCTGCTCACGATTGCTTAAGCAGAATGCGTCGAGACAGTCCATGATTCTTAAGCCGGATTAAGCCACTTAAGATAGTTTCAAATTGTTATTGGTATAGTAGTCTGGATATACTATGGCTGCTTAAGCCAGCTTAAGCAAGTACCCTTGAGCTAAATCCCATATACAGACTATTACTACACTGCTTAAGCAGCTTAAGCTGCTCAAGCTGGCTTGAGCAAGTGCACTGCTTAAGCCCCGCTTGCACCCAGTAATCTTATGGTAAAATTCGATTTGAGTCGCCTGGCTTAAGCAGCCAGCGTCGGTCGCCAATGCATGCGGGCGTTGGGGGAAGGGGGCAGAGCAGGCAGCCATGTAAGCTCGCTGCCGTTCGGCGCAGTTGCTCGGTGTTGCTGCCACCTTGGACTTGTGGCATAGCATGGAAGTATCTGGAGCACACCAACAATAGCAGAGATAGTCCAGAGCAGCTGGACTGCCATCGTGTTCCAAATCGTCCAGCAGATCAGTGCCTCGTAAAGATCATGATAATGTCGGCACAGTTAGTCTTGTGGCAATCACGCCCTCTTGGGAAGACACGGACTGATTACGCAATTTCGTGGCTGTGCTACCGGGCATGTTTTGCTTCGTATCATAGCCGGGGGGGGCTGTATAAATCAGAGAATATTTATACACATACAGAGGCTATATAGAAACATTTTTTACTGCGAAAGTTAAGTGATACACACAGCGGATATCTCGATACGAGATCACCCTGAAATTTGATCAAAATTTTTGCCTCGACAAGTTGATCACATACCGTCGTGCGCACTGAATGGAATGCTTAGAATCAAGTGAGGACCTATAATTTTCTCGAGTTTTCTATGCCTCAAAATATTTGTAGGTTTATTGAACAAGAGTACACGTCACAAAGCGGTGCTCAAAAATCAGTCCATGTCTTCCCAAAGGGGTCGTGATTGCTAACAGACCATATACGGATACTTACTTGTTCGTCATCCGTTTCTGGTCTGTAACAGAGACTACGGCACAGTGCTGGGAAAGAATGAGAGGCATTTGTCAGGGATTGAATATGAGTCAAGTGGACATGCTTACATGTCAAGGGAAGGCACAGTTGTGTCTAGGTGTTGCGGGAAGTGGTGACAACATGGTGGTCGAGAGAAGAAAGGCGAAGTTGCCACTGATTGGCGAGAGATCATTGATCACCGATCAACGGCAGTGCCGCTCTTCTTTGTCTTTCACCTTTAGCCGCTTTTCTGAGTTTGACCACCACCTTGACACTCTGCCACAGTTCTCTACCCCTCCCCCCTCCCTCTTCCATCGTGCCTTGTTTATATCTCTTCAATTGCTTCAACGGCTCAAGCCTGGCCTTCGCAGCTGAGAGCTCAAACTGGTGGTCAATCTGACCCGGCGCCAAACATCAATTGATTTTTGCCACCTTGGCGTGGTGCCTGGGACAACTGTTGCCATGTATGCTATTCATTTACCTCTATTACTGCTTGTCCGGTCCACTTCCCATTTCCTCTTTGCCACTTTTCGGTGAGGACATTGAATGCACTGGAGCACTATGGCCCGGGTTTTATCTCCACCACTTGCTTCGAACATGGCCAAAGGACAAGACCTGGACTACACTTTGCTTTGGTGAGTCGCGCGATATTACCTAACCCGGCACTTGCTTCGGTGTCCGGGTTGCTTGAACGACCTTGTGCTTTGATGTTGCTTAAGCGGCTTGGCATGCTTAAGCAGGTTTCATCACTATTAGCTTGAGTGGTCTTTGTGTTTGCAGCGATGGTGCTTGAGCAGCTTAGCCGGCTTAAGCGAATTAAGCACAATAACTAACTTAGTGGTACGGTAGGTGCAATTACCTATATACAATATTTGAGACGTGCTTAAGCGGCTTAAGCTGGCCCGGCCCATCTCAACGTAGTTTGCTTAAGCAAACGAGAGCTGGTTTTATGGCAGAGGGAGACCGTAATAGACGGAACAAATGTGCGGAAGATTCAGGTTGACAGAGTGGCGGTGCTATGACATCACGCGTTGTTTGGCTCCACATTGACACTTTACCTACACCATGGCTGCTTCGCGCAAGAGAACCCGCATCGAGGATTCCGACGATGAGTCGCAGTCTGACAGGGAATCCCCTTCACCCACGCGCTCCCCCCCGAGCTGCGGGATGATCTTCCTTGTATTAAGTAAGACTTTTTCCCTCGCCAAACTGTTTCACACTTAATTAATAGTCCATCAAGGCCGCGCGATTGCAGCAGCAGAAGGCCAATGATGCTCGGAAAGAACTTCGGGCCGCGCAGCGTCAAATTGCGGATATCACCAATCAGGACGACACAGCACCTAAACGTGGGAGGAAGAAGCGCAAGATGGTTCACGGTGGGAGCGACGAAGAGACAAAGGAGGTAAAGAATCTCGCACACAAGTTCACCATGATGAAGCTGCTATGGATCCCGGATTTCAAAAAAACCGCGAACACGAAGGTTGACGACCAGTATAACCCCCTAGAACGTTTTGAGAATGCGGCATCCAAGGTGCAGGAGAGTGGGCGGATCTGTTGGAAACATTGCCCGAGAAGTTTCACGGGGAGGTAATGCGTTCCGAGTGGTTCGTTAGGGAGGTGTGTTACCATTTTTCTGGGGCATAAACGATGTCCAGTTTCACGTCGCTATGGGCACGCAGCGCAGTAACGCTGCCGGCCGGGTTCGTCGCGAGTGTGGACCCGAGATCTTTGATTGCACGACCGCCGATCTGTCGACTTCGGAGTCTCGCCGGGACAAGTTTCGCAAGCAGATCGGTTACGTAGAAGATGCAGAGGGCAAATCGCATTACGAGGCTTTCAACGTCGACCTCCTTCACAAGGATTACAATGGATCATTCGACATCAAAACAGTATTTCGCGGCGCAGCGCTTCATTTGGTACGTTAAACAGATTTTTTGATGCCGGCGTTGACGTGTTCTAGGCTTTTGCCGGCCTTACACGCGGACCAAAAGCAGTCACGGCGATGAAAACCGCCGACAAACCCATCCAGGCGACGGGGAAATGTTCTCCCAACTTTGGCACCTTGATCACAGTACTCCCGGCTGCATTGCCGCAGCCGGTATACTAGTACGTTCCTTTTCCGCCGCTCTGGCCACTTTTGTTAATCTTTACTAGGTTCGATGGGCAGCTTCTGCTGACACCGAGCCTACCCCGCGCGGTGCCGAGACCGGCATCAATTGGCAGGCCGACTTCGAGAAGTACATCGCGTATCTTCAAAATGGCCTTGACAAGCGCAAGGCCTCTGTTCTCAAGATCTTTCGTGAGTGGGATGAAATCTTCTTTCTCGACACAGACTGCAGCCTTGCGGCAACTGAGGGGGGCGAGGATCATGCTGACAAAGATGTGATGGACTTGTTGAATGCGGATGAGGAGGAGGTGCCAGAAGGTGCTGAGTAAACTGCAGTTCTTGTATTTATAGCCCAATACACGAGTGCGGCACATATTTGAGTCTTTTGAGTTGTTGCGGAGTCTGAGTGATGTAGTGCATCAAATCACCTAACTTCATACTGTAGTATTTTATTCAGTTCGGTGGTCACGGGTCACAGGCCCCCAAATCCACGAATATTTTCGTGGATGTCACGGGTCACCGAGGCCGACCACGAACTTGCAAAAAAAGTCACAACAACGCGCAAAATTAGGCAAAAAATGCATTTTTCTTCTCCGGGGGTGCCTCGGAGTGTTTATTGCTGTGGGGCTCACACAACTGACATCAAACTGCCATGTCGTTCGTTGACATGATCGGGATCGGGAGTAAATCCCGCTCTCTCTCTCCCTCAACGCTGGACGGCTCACCCGGACGATTCGTCGCTGAGATTAGATTCATTCAAGACTGTAAGTACGGTACACTAGTACTAAATCCCGGGTAAATCAGGTCCTCATCCATGTCATTCGCGTGCCGCCAAAAATCAGCATATCTCGTGTTGGGGCGGTGCTTGCGCTTGTTCTCCCCTCTCGGAATTGCTTCAGCATCGGCAGGGACCTCGACTGCAACCTTCGCATCGAGGTCCTCCGCGTCACCTGTCGAAACAAGCCCAACACCGGGTGTACCGGTCTTGGCTTTCTGTTGCCGACCTTTGTGGACACGGTTGGTGACGACGTGCTGTGATCCGACTTCTCTTGGCGCTACCATAGATACATGCTGACCGCACGAATGTACATATTTAAGTCAGAAATGGAGTTTGGGTAGGTCTAGGGACCGAATTTGGGTGTTCCCGACAAAAACACGAATTTTTTTCTTGTGTCACGGTCCCCAAGGCTGATCCACGAATACCTAAGTTCGGTTTTAGGTGTCACAGGTCACAGGCCAAACGAATTGAACGAAATGCTACAGTATGTTCGGTTTAGTCTACTGGTTATTGCCTTAGTTTTACTCGTAATCAAGACATCACGCGTTCGAATCTTGCTGTTCTCACCTACTTTAATTCATAGAAACGTTACTGACTTCCTTAGCTTCGAACACTGACTTCGCCGTAGAAAGATAAGAAGCAAAAATAGGGTTCCCCATCGGCCACAACGGCCAGGATAATTATTATTTTTCTCTTCCTGGCCGGTTGACCTTATCAGGTGTGATATTGAGTCATTTTCCAGATATTGAGCCCTCAGACCGATATTGACCATAAGGTCTGATATAGTCTGATATAGCAAAATGGTACACTTCCAAAAAAAATATGGACCCCTTTAATCTGATGGCCTTCGAGCGCAAAATATGACCATATATTCTCAGATAAGTTAACAAAGATTTTTCCGACATGCAGATCGTGGGTATCTGCAAGCAGCACGGGTACGTGCAGCTCTCGGTGTACCAGGGGATCTACAATGCCATCCACCGCAACGTTGAATCCGAACTCTTTCCCGCATTGCGCAAGTTCGGAATCGCTTTCTACGCCTTCACCCGCGTGCGCTTGTCTTTTCTATTGTTCATTCATGACTTGGATTTGACGACCTTCCATTTCCAACGCAGTTGCGGAGGGATTCTTGACAGACCGCTACTCCACCATAGATGCCACACCTGAGGCGGGGATCGTCTCCATCCTGACGGTTTGGCGGGAAAAGTCATCTGGTTCATCTCTATCCGTGACGGGCATTTCTAAACCCCCCGCATAGGCGTTCCGTGCCAGGTGTGTTTGCGTTCTGGTTTCGGATATTCCATCCTCATCGCGGTCCTCTCGCTTTTCCAATTTCCATCCTTTATTGCGTACTGTAACTTCCCCACATACTTTGCCGTCGCCGAATGTCCGCCCGTATTGGACCTATACAGGTACTGGAAGCCTGTCTTCTTCGACGCCCTCGAGGAAGTGCGCACCGTTGCAACAGCCCATGGGTTGACCATGCGAAGGTCGCATTCCGCTGGATCGCACATTCCTCCCTCTTCGCCGCGAATCAGGGGACACGGTGATCATCGGCGGGTCCAGTTTAAGCAAATCGAGGAGGTATGTTCTTTCCCCTCGTCCGGTATCCGAGCTGACTTTATTTGGAACTCAGAACCTTGTGAGCCTTGAGTCGGGGCCCTTGCATGAGCTCCATGTCAACGGATACCTTGAAACAGGCTGACTTGATTGCACAGCGGCTGAGATATTGGCGGCTCTCGACGCGGCATGGTCGGCTGTGAAAGCGGTCTCGCCCGCCCATTACAAGGACTTCTAGTTCTCCACCGAATGGGTAGTCTCTCGCAGCCAGACTTCAGTATTACTGAACTCGTACCTCGTTGTATTGTGTATTGAACCGAATGGGGTACACATGTGTATAGGACTAGCAAATCCTCTATCCGGGTTATCACTTCGCAGAAGTGCAAGGCGAAAGACAGCATTGGGGTGCCATGCGAAGGTCATCCAATCATGAAGGCGTTAATAAATGTGCGTCCATCCATCCTCCTCATTCCCGTTGTTTCCTAGTCTCTTATAAACAGACACTATAACATTATCAACTCGTACCTCGTTTGTTATAGTTGTTTCCCACTTTTACATTGTTGTTTTAGGGAGATTTTCGCAAGGGCTCTTTCATTGGCTGTATTGAATGAGCAGCACGCTGCTGTCACCACCAGAACGACTCAATCCCCGATTCAGAATTAATTACTTACATACATGTATTTTCCTTCATACAATATGTGGTGGCTTTGAATCGACATTGGAATATATACTGTAGTATTACGACCAAAGGTTCACGGGTGTCACCCGTCACCTTAAATGTTCACTGAACTTGGTGTTCATTCCTCGGCAATCACGAGAAAATACCCATATATGGTATCCCGGCGGATGCCGGTCAAAAATTTGATGTTTTTTTTCGCCTATTTAGGCCCCAAAATCGCCAAGTCACCGTCACTTAGGTCAGAATTGTTCAGTTCACGACCACCTGTCACCCGTCACCTGAACCTTTGGTCGTAATACTACAGTAGAGTGCAAAAGGCCTTGTGGCACCGAACCGACATGGCGCAAGTGGAGTGCAGATACGCTACAGTGGCGCGACATCGCCGAGAGTGGCGCAACTCGGATGGTTGCACAAGTAACTTATGTAAACTAACTTGCCCCGTCACAAGTAACTTGTAGCTAACTTGTGGCGGGCAAGTTAAATTTACCCGCACCGTTCCGCATAAGCATAAGTTCCGCACAAACAAGTTAACTTAAGTTCAGCACAGGTGAAATAATGAATTGCATGTTAATGTTCACAGCCTCTGTTGCGCTGTTTCGTGCCACTCGGGTGCTTGATTTCACTGTAAATATGAGTTTCAAACATGTTCATTCTGCCTGGTCTGAATCTAAATCACTGTTTTAACAACCAAGTGCAGTGGAGGTGAGTGTGGTTTGTTGACCTTGCACTGAACCATTGCATGGCTGGCAGTCAACTGGCTGGGCTCTACGACGTCGAACGACTTGGGTAAACCACAAGAAAAGCTTCGGATGCCTGCACAAGCAACTTATGGAAACTAACTTAGACTGCGAGAAGTTACTTTACTTTACTTATGGCGGGCCAAGTTACTTTTGCAAGTAAAGCAAAGTAAAGTTCAAGTAAAGTACAGTTACACGCAGTTAATTACAATAAGTTCCGCAACGTTGAAACAACTTAATGGCATGTTAATTAGTACAGTCGCTCTAGAATTGTTGGGTGTGTTCCCGGCCAATGATGTCACCTCTTTTATGAGTCCTGGCAGTGTAAACCACTGCTCCAGGTACCCGGAGTGAATGCTGGCGGGTTGCTGTTGCGAAGCCTCGTTAGAGGTAAGTTAGAAAGTACAACACTTACTTGTGCGAGTTGAAAAAGGTGACATACATTCGTGTGAATATGCCAACAAATCGATCCTTCGAAATTTCTCACACCAGCTTCTTCTCGACTTTCATGGCCATTTTCTCACAATTTCTAGTTCATACTGGTAGTAAGAAGAGGATGCATTGTTTGCTGACTGAGTTTTTCGGAGGTCACCGAAAGGGATGTTTCCTGTCGATTTAGGTGAGCGCTAAAGACACAGGCGACTCGCTCCAAAATTGCCGTAGAGTGCTGCTTTCTATCTGAGGCCTACTTGACTTTTGGTTACTGCTGAAGACTTGAGCAAATATGGTTCTCCTGGATTTCCCTTGGTTTATACACGGCTCTCATTTGGCACGAGCTCGACAGACTTCATAGGAACTCTACCACTTACAACATATATTCCGAGGCAACATAATCTGGACTGGCATCTAGGTACATACACACACCACCCAATGGCGAGATAACAGATTTCAACACACAATGTTCACTTGCTGCACGGTTCCTGCGTCGCCTGCCAGTTCTCCACCTCAGCCAGATTGTCGGTACCTGCAGGTGATCCAGTGAAGGGTGAGCTCTCGACCTTCGACCCACGTGGTGCTTCAGTT
>JARKIC010001392.1:0-124326 GCA_029378375.1 Mycena olivaceomarginata
GCTTTGGCTCAAGCCATAACAAAAATATAACCGGTGTGGCAGAAGGCTGGTGGCTAAAAAGCCAAAGCTCGTAAGGAATACGGAGCTATTGGGTGCAAGTGCAGTGGGCACAGAAAGGGAACAGACGATGTGGGTGAAGAAGATAATCGATGAATTGAGGTACTCAACAGTACAGAGCCGTATAAGTAATGTATGTATGGGAAAAGAACCGAAGAACTGGTAGTGATCATCCAATCGGTACGTAGCAAATACACATATATACTGACAAGCCGTGGCTTGATTGATATTTTTTTCCTGCACAGATGTGACTAATTTTGGTGGTCAAAATATACCCAATGAAATATATCTCATTCAAGATGCTCTCGACTCTGGTCTGGCCATCGGAGAGTGCGTAAATGAATTATTCTTTGAGGCAACACGAAATTCAACCCTGGTGTAGTAGTTCAAAATGCGGCTGATGGTCACGGACTCCATAGAAAGTTGAAGTTCAACTCAGATTCGAAGCCGAACTTAGGTTCTGAGTGAAGGGACCCAAACAAAATTCTTGCACATGACTCTTTTTTCTCTAGCCTTGTGAAGCCATGGCTTAAGCCCTTGGCTTTAGACCCCTCAAGCCAAAGCCAAAGCCAACCCGAAGCCAAAGATTTGGCTTGGCTTGGCTTTATGGCTTCATGGCTTGAAGCCAAGCCATGAAGATCACTAGTCGAATGTCATCTGGAATGATCTGCAAACAGGCGCCGGTGAGCTTCTCCCTCTCAGGCTCTCACCATCTCACCAGCGAGGCATCTGCGATGCTTTTCCTCTTGCTTCTCGTCCATACTCTTTCTACAAGCGGCCGCCCAGTTCCGGCTCAACATCTTGTCTCTCGCGCGCTGTCCACTGGATCCTGCGACGATATCAACAATTGCCGAAGGCTTGTCGACATCGTCTGGGGCTGTCTGGCCACGATATTCGCGTGTACTTGGGTCTCGATACACCCGAACGTGCCGCCACCCAACCAGACTCGGCTCGGTCTCTTCTGGCGAAGACTACGAATGATGCTCATCGCGGTTGTTGCTCCGGAATTGATGGTGGGATTTGCGGCCAGACAATTCTTTACAGCTCGCTGGTATTCTAAGCGTGAGTGCTATTGACTTTTTGGCGTCAGAGATGGTGCTCACATAAATCAGAACTCGGTGTTTCAAACACGCACGGATTTTTCATCTCCATGGGTGGGTTTGTGTCGCGCAACGGCCATCATCCCATCACAACTTCGAAGCAACTCGAAGATGTCGCCGAATATCTCGCCGATATATGTGCTATCGAAGCGGACGACATAAAAGAGAGAAGCAAGGGCGACGCGCTGTCCAAAGGGGTGGCACTTATACAGGGACTGTGGTTTACGACACAGTGTCTGGCTCGCGTTCATCAAGACCTTCCTGTAACCGAGCTCGAAGTTGCCACCCTCGCGTTTGCCATCGTTAACATCCCCGTCTGGCTGCTCTGGTGGGACAAACCCCTGGACGTCCAGCGGCCTATTCAAATTGGGCCCAAGGAAGACCGGGAGATGGCCAACAATGAACCCGTTGACAATCAAGAGGCTAGCGTAGTTCCACCTGGGGAGACAGGAGTCAATGGAGATGCCAAACGCTGGCAAACGGGCTTTCTGGGAGGGATCGCTGGTTTCCTGAATGGCTATTACCCCCGATTACCACCCGAGATCATACATCTCTGTGCCCTCATTCTGGTCCACAAATGATGGCAATGACAAAACCCCCTACTCTTTCCTCATTGAATGTCTTGTTGGCACCATTTTTGGTGTCATCCACTGCATTGCCTGGAATGCGGATTTCTCTTCCACTGGTGAAATGTGGATGTGGCGGTCTTGCTCAGTATTGGTTGCTGTACTTCCTGTGATCTTAGGGTTGGTCACGATAGCTGTAACGGGAGGTATGCTTGACCTGCATTCGGCCATGGGGACAATTGGGTGCATTTTTCAGTGCGTTCAACATTCCAGCCTACATCATTGCGCGTCTCTTCCTCATCATCCTCCCTCTCATTGCCCTTCGAGCCCTTCCGCCAGGCGCCCTCACAGATGTGAACTGGAGCATTTACATTCCGCACGTCTAGGTCTCGACCCCGCTCCTTTCTTTTCACTGATTGTAATGGATATTCATTCCGTATACTGTGCAATTTCATTCAATTCGGCAGTCCACGCATCACGCACCCCCTGTGCCGCGATGAATTTTGGTCTCGGTCACGGGTCACGGCGCCCAGTGCCGAATGTAAAATGCGTGACATCAGGGCCAAATCTCCCTTGGAGGTGCAAAAAAGGGAGAATTTTCGAAAATTTTCGTCTTGTATGCCGAATTTTTGGAAGTGTCACGCCAAACTTTGTTGGTTGCCGAAGTGCCGAATCGGTATTTTGGGTCACGGGTCACAACCCGTGCCGAATTGAACGAAATTGCACAGTATTTCAAACTATTTTGGGCATGGTCGTGTATATTCTGATTTACTATTGGCGATCGGTAGTGGGCCACCCACAGATATATCATGGGGGCATTGAGGATATGGATATTTGGCCTGTAGGGACTGAGTACAACCTCAAAAGAGGTCGCACACCAAATTTTAGCCCAAAGTGATGCTTTGATCAAAAGTTACATGACATTTGATCGGCATTTGCAGCATGTGAGCCACTATTTCTTACCTCAGGCTGGCCTTTCGGCCAAGCCTTGCCACGAGTCTTTATCCACCAATTCTCCACCGTTTCACGACTTCCAGTGCTCTTTGTGCTGCTCTGATGCGGCGCATAACCTCCGATCTGTATATTAAAGCCAAATATGGTCACCAGGGTAGCTCAGGAGACCGAAGAATATTTACTTGCTCCTGACTGGCTCCAGTGAACGACACCTATATCTCGAGATCCATGGCATGCACGGGACTGCCAGATTGCATGGGTCATCTTGGTATGTGCTGCTAGTCTTTAAGTGTTACTGAACTTTTATACCTATTTAATTTGCCTCTCACCATGGACCATTACCCGAAACCACCCTATTTCGGTGACATAGAAGTCCAAGTTTTTTGGATAAGTTTCTGGGCACTTGTAAAGAATATATACACGAGTTATGTTCATTTACGTCCAATTGTCTCATTTGTAGGTTATTTCAAGTTTATACCTCTCCTATCTCTGATTACATTGTCGGTTTAGTGACATCTAGGGCTTGAAACCATACGTCGAAAAAGACGGCCCGTTTCTGGGTACGGACAGGTTGACCCATCCCGTCGACTAGGTTCTGAAATCGTGAAACGTACGGGTCCCGGCCGTCCCGCCGTTTCGACGGGTGCGGGTATGCGGATTGTCTCACCAACAGATTGAAGTCAAGATGTCTCTGGGCTTCATAAATTGAGGGTGTGTACATGAATTAAGGTTGTAGGACAAAGCAGAAAAGGGATTTATGCTCACAGACACCGCCAGACAGGACACAGTGGTCTGCGCTGGATGCCGAAGGTTGCCGACTCCATGGAAGCGCATGATGGAGTGCGTGTGGCGACTAACAGAAGACCGGCACAGTGATATTGATGAACACAGATGTATCTTCAAACTCCGAAGCCCCAAATTATATGCTCCGGCACCGGTGTTATGAGGTTGCCGAGCGTTGTCGAGGGACACCCGTCAAAGCCGTCGAACGGCCGGGAACAGGTCCCCGTCGACGGGTGAACCCGTCCCGGCGAAGGGAGGCTGTGAGAACCAAAATGTACAGGTCCAAACCCATCCGTCCCGGCCATCGACCCGTCAAAAACGGGGACAGGTTCAAGCCCTAGTGACATCTGCTATTCTGGCGGATTTTCTCTCTTTTAAGGCATTTTGTAATATACCCTTTCTGTACATACATGACAACTATCCAAAATCCTGAATAGAGATCCTCCAATTAGGATACATTTTGCTGCCAATTGAGGCCTCAGCGACTCGTCCAGCGAGGTACCTGGTATTTTTACCCCTTTAGGGATCTCAACGGGAAAAAAAAATCCAGACACACCAAAAATTTCATGTAAATTCGGCCAACGGTGTTCAATTATTTTTTTTTGAACCATGTTATTTGCCCTTTACCTGTAAGGTCTGATAGGCATACTTCTACATGAGATGTGTCTAGTCTTAGTACGAATATTAATGTAATGGGCTGGAGAACAACAGCATACTGTCCAATGGGCAAGAGCCACGGTAGGACGGTCATGCAGTGTTAATGCACAAATTAAAGAGTGTCCCATGTACCTGGTAAGTAGTGTTCCCGCTGTTCAGTTCTGAACGTCGCCAGGCAAAATTTCAGCGCAAACTTTCCTCGGTTTCCAGTTCACGTGGACGCTGTGGGGCGAACTTTGAATTCGGCGAAGCTGGGGAAATGGAATGATGAGGATCGTCGCAACGGATAGACTAGCACGTGAGCAATGCTGTACTGGGAAGGCCACATTCAAAGCTGCCGCAAGCCCACACGGTTGCGAAGGCGGCAGTCAGAGATGTCATTGAATGGTGTAGCCTGAGGAACTGAGTTTGGTGCACCATTGGCGCACCACCATTCTGGAAATTTCAGTCAAGCCATGAATGCAGTGAGGAAAAAGGTAGTCTCTGTTCCAGAACCGATATACTAGTGATGATCAAGATGTACTAGTATATGGTCTGTTACAACCATCTTGTTGGCCGACCAATCAATTTTTTTGCGGCCTTGTTCTGGGATACCTTCTGGGGCTATAATTCTGAGAATATTTGAGCACATAGACAGGCTTCCAATAAAGTAAATGGTCTCTCACACCGAAGCTAGAGGTGCAGTTTTTGTGATGATATAGCATGAGTTTCTGACATGGTATTAGCTAATCATTTTCTGGTTGATCCTGATCTGAGGGATTGGCGAGTAAAAAAATTAACTCTCACTGAAGGATATCATCCGATTTACCTCACAAACCTGGGAAAATATTTTGAGATTTGCTCCGGCTGTATTGCTTGCCATTACTCGTATATTAACGAGATCTACTGAATCAGAGTGTACATGTTTGTACTGCCGAAGTTACCCCATTCTAGATCTCAGCCGACCCGCTGCATCCGAAATTAACTTAGACGCCCTGGCATTTGCTACATTTTAGCTCCCGGATCAGCACTCACACTAGGGGCAAAGATCAATGCATATGAAAACTATATGCGTCAAACACATATGGTTCGCATATGTGCAGAGCATGGAACAAAGGTGTCAATCACCTTTGTTGCACCTTTGTTTTCACCTTTGTGCCACCCCCGAAAACAAAGGTGCAACAAAGGTGATTGACACCTTTGTTCCACAATCCGCACATATGCGAACCATATGTGTTTGACGCATATGGTTTTCATATGCATTGGTCTTTGCCCCCAGTGTCAAGCTCCGCTCAAAAGGCAGGTTCCCTGTTGCAATGCTTCTTTGTTTCCACCCCCATCATCTCTGCCTTGCCAGTGCTGCATCGCCATTCATTTTGCATGCCCACCCCTTGCGAGTAGTAATGCAACATGCGACAACTCAACTTCACTCAAGCACTCAATCTGGATGATTACGCTCTCCAACAATTCCGTGGACCTCAAAAGTGCTTCAAGCCTAGGCCTTGCACGTCTACCTCTTAGCTTTCAATGCTCGGATCAAGTTCTCTTCAAATATTGACCTACAAATTGTTCTATTACTTTGTGCTTTCATGTCCAGGCAAACTCGCAAGTTCTGCAACGTCTTTCATCAAGCCTTCAAACATCATGTCTCTGCCATTCAACTTCAGATCACCACGTCTATTCCGGTATTGTTGCCCACTCGATCATACCGTCATCTAAAACCGCTCTCACGATATGAACAAATCAACACGGTGTTCTTCTTGTTCATGGAGAGCAATCCCATGGATGAGCTGTTCACAATCATCGGCGTCTTCACGCTCTTCTTTGCGCTCGAGACAACGCTCTCGGAGCGGTCCAGGCAGTCCTTCTGTGCACTGGCAAAGCTGATTGGGTGGCATGTGGCAAGGCTGAGCACATGCGGGATCACGGTGATCGTGGAGTTCCGCGAAGAGGGGTGTCTCGTGGGTGCAGCACATTGTCGTATGATAGGTGTTTCTGTTCTTTTTTCTTCTCCTTCCCACATCTATGCGTTGACACCCTGCAGAAATATCCAGGAACCGCAGAGCGGGTGCACGAAGGCGTGGTGGATGTTTTCGAAAAGACAGTGTGGTACGTGCTGCCACCACTCTCCTGCTGCCTCTTGCTTCCCTGATCCTATGTTGGCTGCATATTGCAGGAAGATCCTCACACTGCACCGAGGATGGGAGTGGTGTGGGCAGCGCGATCATCAGAAGTGCGTATAAACTTTCCTTTCTCTCCCCCCTCCCTCCCGGCTTCCGTTTCCCCTCCTTCACCTCGACCTTCACCCCCTTTCCCGTGCCCTGTTTTGGTCGAGCTCACATACAATTTTTAGCCATGACGAAGGTTACAAAAGGATGCGGGGCTATACGTAAAAATGTCCGAGCGCTCCTACGTTATTGTTGTTTTAAATATGCAGGTTGGTGGGTCGATCTTGGTGGATGCAGTGGAGCGGGAGGTGAAGAAATACTCAATTGATGAAAGAATTTGTGTGTAACTGTTACGTATTGACACTTTGTCCTATCTATCAGATCCACGATCGCATTCCGGAATTCCCTATCTCACCTCCATCTACCCACATTCTAGATCAATATCTTCGTAACCTCTAATACCTTAGCATTGTACTCCTGCAACGGTCTGTATTCCGAGCAATAATTGGTGTATTGGCAGCATAGTTGTTGAAAATATGACCACGCTCACCCTTGGTGAGCCTTCAAGTTTTTTCGTCATCAAGGCTCTTCAAGACTTCAACTTCCAACACCTGTGATCAAGGAACAAATGAGATAACAGCTGCCAGAGCGAAGCGAAGGCATGTCTTGTACGAAGGAAAGAACTCGAGTTGGCACAGCCATGCCTTTACGTAATTTGACGGTCCGCCAACAAGCGGACCGTGATTACTATCAGACTGGGAAAAAGGACAAGCAACAGCCGTTGAACAGCGCCCGGTAATCTATTGAAGGCCGATTCCGACCGTCGGCATCGACCGAGCCGAACGATGGCCGAGAGGTTGAGCCGGAACGACGAATGCCATTGGCTCACACTGGATACAGCTAGATAGCGACTTTCAGGCAAACCAGGACTAAATCAGCATGTACCCGGTGACTATCTGTGAGCTTTCTGACCTTTTGCATTTTGTCTGTAACTATTCGGGCGGTAGTTCAAAGGCAGACCTAGTGTTGTTCGGTTCGATTTCTGTGACTAGCCAAAATTCGCCGCTGCTGGAACGTACCCGGGTCTCCTCTGTTCGAGTGCTGCCTGGAAGTGCCCTACCAGAATCTTCCTTCGTTTGGGTCTCTCTGCTGCTACCCTCGTACGACCAGCAAACCTCCACCGATCGCTTTTATACTCCCTGTGGCGATTCATGTGGCGATATCTCCGATGCCATCTGTTCATGACGCATACCGCCAGACATATTCTAATGGACCAATGTAAAATCGATCCAGATGACGGCTCACATAAACTTCGGTGGTGAATGGACTCGGAGGTAAAAGCTGTTGTGAACAGTGAAACGACGACATTTCTGACTTCTGTTTGATTAATTCCTCGTTCAAGGACGTCCCAATGTCGTCGTGTCCCGACAGCTTTTACCTCCATTCACCACCGAAGTTCATGTCTGACCTCTGTTTAATCAATTCCTGGTTCAAGGTTGTTCCAACGCAGTCGTGTCCCAACAGCTTTTACCTCCATTCACCACGGAAGTTTATGTTTCACTTCTATTTAATTATGGTTCCTGCCAAATCCTTGGCTCCTGCCACAATACGACCATGCATATCCACCGGCTCTTCCCTCGGGAGGATACCACCCTGCCGAAGGAAGGTGTTTTCGGCAGGGCATCTGAGCTGTAATTCCCAGACGGCCTGTCAAATCACAACGGTGTCGATATGTTTCGCGCCCGTCGCGCCACTTCAAAGTCAATTCTGTTCTGGATTCTAGCCTAGGTTGAACTACCCCATGGAATTGTCGTGTCCACCTATATAAGCCCCCCGCGCTCCGCTGAATCGCTACACAAAAACCGTCCTCGAGTACACCAACCTACTACCACTCGTACTATGCACTTGCACTTCTTCAAAGCTCTCGCCTTCGTGGTCGTCGTCTTCGCTGCCAGTGCGGCTGCGCAGTGTAACTGCCAAGGGCCGAACACCGCGTGCAACCTGAACTCGGAATGCTGTTCCAACCAATGCGTTAACAGAGGTGTTTCGGGCTTCAACGTGCGTGCTTCTCGCGTGCCGCGCAATTTGTTGTTGACCTTCTGACCCTAGACCTGTAACTGAGACGGGGGCCCTCAAGACGGCGTAGCTTGCGACGTTGAAATATCGGATAGGAGATGGGGACGACGATGATAACATTTGAAGGAAAGAAAATGAGTGGAAAATCCAGACATACAATGTGGACATTGGAGAATACGAGCAATGGAGTTAGAACAGTCTCGAATCAATAGTGATGCGCTTCATGTGCGCGCGTTTCTAGTGTTCGACTTGGCATACTTCTAGTGTTCAACCTGCTACTCTGATCACTGCATCCCAGTCACCCGAGTCACTCTTGAGGCCACTCGGAGTGCGTGAGGAATGATCCTCAGCATAGCAGTATTCGACGGGTAGAGGAGTCCTGGGGCGTTTCGATTAACGACCAGGTTCTTTCCTGGACGCGGCGAGGCAAGTTGACCACATAAAACTCGTCGCTGCTCGGTGTTAATCTATTCCCCGTGCCGGTGATGCGTTACTGTTGCGCCACAGTACATACACGAGTTGTGGACTCCTGGATCATTCCAAAAACTGTGTGTTTCGATCTTTCGCGATTTCGAGGACGGCAAGTCCATCTTTGCGATCGGGAGGAAAGTAGGTAGTCTGAGAAAAAACGAAACTAGGATACATCCACGCATGGCATGGCAAAGTTCAACATTGATATTGTAGCTGAGTTTCGTTCGGGATACCCAGAATCCTATCCGACGCCGTCCCTTTCCGGAGTCGAACCTTGTCACTGTCACTGTGTTCCAACTCTCCCTAGACTCATCTCGGTTAGGTGCTAGTAGGGGTGCGTAGCATGATTTTAGATGCTAGGCAGGCACTGGCTAGAACACTGGACGCAGACTGGCCAAAGATTTGGCTAGCTGTGAGTAGCCCCCGTCTAGCATCCGTCTAGCATCTGTTTGGCTGATCGTAGGCACCCAAATGAGTCTGTCTAGCCGGTGCGGTTCGGTGTAGGTAAGTGCAGGCAATTAAAATGACCTCTTTAGCTCTGTGATCGTCTGTCTAGTTCTAGTTAGGTCGGTATAGGCCGGTGTAGTCACCTAGGCAGATGTCAATTTAGAATCAGAAAATACCACGGAAGAAAAAGTTATTCCTTGAAAGTCTTCAGGAGGTCGGCATCGTGACCCGCCTCCAGGATTTGGAAGTCTGCCGGAGATGAACGGTGTGGAGATTGAGATGGGCGGAAGAGCAGTGGAGCAGGTAAGCGGTTCGATAAGCGAATATAGCACGTCTCAGAGCCAGAGACACCTCAACCCTTCAAAAACTTCGTGGCGCGGACTTGGAGTCACGGAATACTCACTTGAAAGACACAGAAGGTCAACGCATTGAGATACCACTGTAAATGCCATTCCCTAGGATCTGCTTCCCGACGACCAGCTTGGGAGACAGATTGCGACTCGGCGAGCGCAGATAATAGTTGTCTTGTGACGTCGACACGGAGCACATTGCCTTGGTATTGAAAAAGCAGACTATGGAGGCTTGAAGTAACATGGAGGCTTGAAGTAACCGTCGCCGACCAAGAGGGGATCAAACCATGAAAAACACTACTGAAAGTCTGAATTCTTGGCACGGATCGACAGTGGAGCGCTAGTGGAGAACAACATGCATGGTCCCAAAGAAAGGACAGGTCAACAGCGAGCATTTGGCACTAATCAGAGTTGAGATTCCGCGACGTGACCGTCGGAGCTGTTTTTTGTCATGTTTGGCTGCCTTCCTTTTTGGGCTTCACTCACTCTCGACACCGGATGCGGGTTCCCGTCTTCTTTGAATCTCCCAGCTCTATCGACTGCGCTTCTGCTGTCTTGTTGACTGAACATCGGCCGTCCACCGATTCCACTTGGCACCGCCCTTGCGTGTACCCATATGCATATGCATCCACCTATGCGCCACTCCGGTGCATTTCGCTCTTGACAGAAACGCACGACGAAGGTGGCGGACGAGGCAGAACACCGCGTACGTCTTCTCTTCACTAACTATTTGTCTGAATCGTTCTAATTCAAGCTACCCAGCCCCCACATCTCCACCCTCGTTCACTCAGATTCGAGTTTACTAGATGGTGGCCGTCCTCGACCTACACACTCGTCTCCCCCATCTCCACCCCTCGCTGACGTGGCATCCGCACTGCCCGTAGCGAGTGGCCCCCCAGGCGCGTCCCGCCATGCCGGCCGTGTACGAGCTAGCACTAATCGCTGACCTGTCCACAGTCCAGTGCATTGCCTCCGCGCATCACCGCTTCCCTTCGTGCCCCGGAGCCGCGCCCGCGTGCATACATCTGTTTCGGGTCAGACACAGCTCATAAGCCGGTAGAAGGACCGCGACGTGCGTCTACCCTCCGCGTGTTCCCTCTCCTTCCACAGTGCAAGCTAACTCATCCCACAGATGTCCCGCGAATATATGCCACGCGCTACGCCGCGCCATGGCTGCACCCATCCATCTCGTGCTGTCCCCCCGTGCCTCACTCGCACGCGGACAAGACAGAAACGACTCCCATCGCGCGGTACCCGAATCACAGCGCGTCGTCTGCAGGTATCGATCTCCCGCCCTTCGCTACCAGCCTCGATCCCCCCCTGCCTGCATGTTGCGACTCGTGGCGCGCCAGACGAAGACGAAGACGCGGGACCCACGCCTCCGCTCAGCTTCGTTGTCAATATCCGTTCAGCTCGCTCTCGCTCTCATGCGGCTGCGGGTAGTGACTTTCTCTGCTGTCTCGCGCCGACTAGTCCGCTGTCGCTGCCGCTGACGATATGATACGTGCGCCGCCGCGCGCGATCACCGCCACCTCCATTCCTCCCGCGCCCGCATCCCAGCACCAAGCGCGCGGGTGGTGGTACCCCTCTCCTCTTTCTTTCGCGAGGCAAGTCTATATTCCCCTTTCCCTCTTCTTCCTTCCCCTCTGCCCTTCCTTGCTCTCCCTCTGCCTCTGCTTTCCCAACCCGTCTGTGGCTGACAGGACTTTTGCTTCTCCAGATAGTCAACTCACCCGACACCGGCGTCTGACTCTTCATGACATCGACGGGGGGCGTACGTACCTTGTTCGTCTATGTCCCACTTGGTATGTCCTCCCTCCGCATCATTTATTCATCTACAGGGCCAGTATTGACTTGCCCCTACAGCTGCGTGTACGTGTTGGACCGCACCACTGGCTCGACGCCTCGACGCGCTCGATCTACTTGGGCTGTGCCTAGCGGCGCGCGTGGAGGGAGGACCGGGAACAACGCGTGTCGCGCTGGCGGCGAGTGGCGGAAGCGGCGGGAACGTCGTAGCGCTGGGTCGCACCGCTGTCCGAGAAGCATACGCAGACGCAGGCGTGCCTGGGATTGCGCTGGCGGTGCTGCTTCCCAGCGTGTGTGCGCGCGGCCGCGGCGCAGATGGTGGACGGCGGCGTGGAGCAGAGGTCGGGATGCGCTGGAGGTGCGACCGCATCAGGGATGTAAATGTATGCAACCAATTTAGGCCCGGGAGTGCTGCTAAAAGGAGCGATGTCGTTAGAGAGTCCTTGGTTGTTCTTTTAGGGAGGTATCGCTTCACGTAAGTTGTGGTGGTTCACAAACAGAACTTGTTCTGATTGTGCTTAGAGCAAGAGGTGGGCGGCCGATAAAGCCGAGATATCATGCATCGCTTTGCAGTGCCACAGGAGGTCGGTCCGACCCATTTTCGATTTCTTGAGGACTGTTCGCTCGATCTCAGTATAGCTCCCTCAGTTCCTGATGGATCGCTAAGTGGAAAAAGTGAACCCCCCCATAAACATACACTCTGAATAAGACTGCCGGCTCACTTTCATCGCCCTTTGACTGAAAAAGTTCTTCAAGTGAATTGATCTCTTGTTCTTTGTCGCCGATTTCGGTCCGAACTGCCCTACGTCATCGCTCCTCAACCAAAAAATCTTTTCTCGCTAGTGTTTTCTGAGTGCGGAGAACGGTCTGTAGGCCTTCGGACCGATCAACCGCTCGTGTGGACCCCCTCCCCCCTCCCCTTCTTGGATTTCTGAGCATGATATCATCCATTTTCTGTCCGCCCACCTCTTGGCTTAGAGTACCGAAAATGTCGCCTCAAAAATCACGTGAAAAGGGCATCATTGGATCATTCAACAAGTGTACACATTGTATTTAGCTGGCTGAAGTGACCCCTGCGCAATCCAAATGTGATTCTCACAATTTTCGACACGCCTGCGCAAATGCACATTTTCGAAGGTGACAGGGAAAAACTCCATCCTATTCTGCTTGTCATCACCAGCTTCCTTTGATTCTGGGATTCAGCTTCACGGCCCATGACTCCCAAAGCCGATTGCTGACACTGGGGGCAAACCCCGACACACCTGGATTCCAGGTGCCTCCGGGGCATGTTCTCCGCAGGTCGTAAACTGGTGGACTAAAGACCAATAAAGGTCCTTGGGTGGACAAAGAATTAACAAAGGTGAGACAAAGGGCAGGCAGGATTTTCACCACCCAGCAAATCTTGCCTGTCCTTTGTCCCTTGTTTGTCTGTTCTTTGTTGACCTAAGGACCTTTGTAGGCCTTTTGTATTCCACATTGTAGCCTTTGGACCACATGCCTTGGAGGCACCTGGAATCCAGGTGCATCGGCTTTTGCCCCCGGTGTGAATGCAGCCACCATCCACTTGGAAAGCTGCGCAACCATTGCTGCTTCCTATGTTATGTTGTCCAGTGTCACGATTCGAGCGTTTTTTATCTTATCACGAACCACGTGATAGCGCATCTCACGTGACACCGCCATCCCGTCTCCCAACGATCGAAGAAGTTACCGATGAATCGGGTTAGTTAATAATACATGAACGATCAGATGGTACGATCGAGCAGGAACACATGCTATATGCATGAACAATTATATTTACAAAACCACAAGGTATACATGTGGTGGTTACTAATAGCCTTGCGGACTACGGCATGTTCTTGGTAAGAACACACACCTAACAGATGGAAGCAATGCATAGACACTTCATTTCAGTTTATATATAGTAGTACAGTATTACTTACGGACGTTTACCACGCCGAAGCCTTATGCTCGGATCATAGTATTTACTCACGGTTACTTATTAGGAAGGTATAGCTCACGGTTGAACTTGACGATAGTTACAATGATTAGATACAACGAACAGTATATAGTCGTAGCCTAGTCGTAGATATTCTGTACCTCTCCTAGTGTTTTATTCAACTTCATTGACAATACGGTTAATACCTTGCACTACCCAATCCCTGATCATCATACCGATCTGTGGACACTCGGGCGTGTTGTCATTGTAACATCCAGGTAGGGATCGGCGCCGTACGTACTGTATACGGTACGGGGCCAAATACGGGCCATATGGCATACGGAAGCCTACAGTACAGCAAGATACGGAGGCTGACCTGGCTCCACGGTACGGTACGGACCTAATACGGCCGTATACGGACTTACGGAGCATTTTGATTGTTTGAGTTGTTGAGAACCATCATAGGGATTTTCAAAGTACTCCAATTTCATCCTAAGTCTATCTACAACACCACATCCTCATTTAAGAATAGTTTCAGAGCATTGGCAGTGCATGCCATGAGTAGCAACATCAGTCGGCAATACCAACTGCCGTTCCGATGCTTCTGAACCACACAACAACATCCAAGTGATCATTGCGGAGCCCACATCGTTCACCAATCCGGTGCCGATCAGTGCCGAGGACTCCCGACCTGTCCGAGGACAGAATGGCACGGATAAATGAGGCAATTTTTGATGTGATTGACAGCTTGACCGTATCCACCGTATACGGCCATATGGCCCGTATACGGTACGGCCAAATACGGGACCGTACCGTATATGTACGGTCATAACTGTTTGCATTGAGATGGCCGACGGTACGGGTATTTTCCCGTACCGTACGTACGTATCACCGTACCATATGGATACAGTGCCGATCCCTATGTCCAGGATTAAGGACAGCAAGGATGAAATTCGTAGCCTCGTTATTCTCGGTAACATGAATGCAAAAAAAAAAAAAAAAAAACATCCAGAATCATGCACTGCAGGAAGAAACAAGGAGTCATGGTTAAAATACCTTGCTGCGGCCACACTAGAACGAGCGAAAACTGATTTGAGATGGTATTTAGACTTGACTGGAGATTCTTTAGACAGGAACTGTATAACAAAACTGTTTAGACACCGTAAAAACCACAACTTGAATTCTGATAACAAAAACTTGACAAAATTCACAAATCAATCATTTCTTCTTTCTGTTTGTGCCCCGCCGCTTGCCGGCCACCCCTATTCATGGGCAACGCCAATCACCGAATCGTGACGATCACGTGTCACAGTACTTGGGGAACACACCAAATTTGTTGACCCACCAATGTTTGCCCTCTAGCAAGCTCATTCTTGCTAGAAAAAAATCAATTTGGTCTCAGAAGCATGGTTTGGCACATCCTAAGCATCATAGCCCACCTGCACAATATTTGGGGCTGAAGAGATACCCAAAAATGCGCAACCTTTCTGCAAGTCGTAATGCCGATCAAGCCCGACATAGCTCCCCCAACATCAAATGCATTATTTAGGTGCATTTTGGTTGATTTTTATGTCAGTTATATGTCGGAGGACCTTGTGTAGGCTGTCTGTGGAAGAAATTTGCTGAGAAATAGGAATGTGATCTAGATATGGCGCAGTCAGCAGGATCAAAACATGCTCAAAATGGTGGGACATGCATCAGTCTGAAAATGTTTTTATATTCACAACAAGGAATGGCCCTTAGGTCAATTGAGGAAGCTTGTTTGAATTATGAGCAGGCATGTTGCCTTCAATCCGGATTTTGTAATTTCGCCTTTTTACCACTGCAGGACTATAATTGGTGGCAATTCAACTCCCTCCCAACAATGGCCAAAATCAAAAATTCCACCTTGAAGACGGCATACCTCCACATGTTTAGAGCATATTACTTCTTGCAACCGAGACAATCCGGAATGTTTTAGGCCTCAAAAACCTTTCTGCAAGTTCTGGGTCAGTCTGAACCGGCTTTTCAAGTGACTAAGTGTGGGAACTCCAATCGGACATAGTCTGTTGTTTACCGTGGGGCTTGGATCATAGTAAAACCTTATTACCTAATTGATGGCTGCACTTTCCATCATTTTCATGTTTCCTCCATATACACCCCATGAATATCGGCTATTCTGTGTCCAGGAACATTTTCTCAAGTACTAAACACTCTCTTATTTTTCTCCAATTTTTTTAGGCAAGTCTTAACTGATTTTGCGTCTCGGCTGAAGTTCAATCCATCAATCACGTGGCACTCACAAGCCAAAACAGCTTGTTCTAGTGAGTACATTAGACCTCATATTTAAAAATTCTGAAGTGGTACAATGTTTGAACCACAGCAGAAGACATCATCCCCAAAAGGTCTTGTCAAAATTGGTGTTTCCCATGCAGCAGGAAGAAAATCGGAATCTGATTACCTAAAATTACATAATAAGCTTTTACTGTGATCCAACCCCCGCAGTAAACAGCAGATTTTAATAAGTGAGGTATGAGTTTAAATTTGTTGAAGTATTTGCGTAGGGGAGATTAGATTAGATATTAAGTTATTGTTTATTATTATAAGTTGGTATGGATGATAAACTCGATGCAAGGCCAGGTAGAACACAAGAGACAAGATATATTGCCTTGCAAGTGTGAGAGCATACATCCGGCAGGAAATAGCGGTAGCAGTATCCATGGGGGACAAAGAGAATCTGATGGAAGCTGGAAGACAAGTCCCAGGAAAGCCCAGATACAGGTATTGGGTTTGGACCCAAGGGTCGGCCGGGTCCGGGTCCGGGTTGAGATTTTCAAACCGACCCCAATACCGTAGACCCGTGCGGGTTAACCTGCAGGTACTCAGCAAACATTATCTGAGGCTCGGCTGACATTTTTCCGATGATTTGACACCTACAACAGCTATGCCGTGTCGTAAAGCATGCAAGATCAGGATGAAATTCAGGAAAATTAGAAGCCATTTAGGCTCGACTTTATTGGCTCTGTAAGGGTTTCTGAAGTGCTGAAACCACTAGTCGGTGGTGGGCTGGTCCGGACCATTGGACCATCCACTGAAACCAATTGTTTTGGGAACCATTTCTACAGTTCTAGAATCCTTTTGTTTCTGGAACGGTTTTTTGTCCAACGAAACTGTTCCAGAAACCAAAGGTTTTAGAGCCCCCTGATTCTGTTCCTGATACTTAAGGTATCAGGTATGTTATCGGGAGCCCCGAAACATCGCTTTTTCCGGAGTGAGACAGGAAGTTTCCATAGGCTACTGTGGAACAGTCCCAGACTCCAAGAGGAAGGTCCAAAGTACATGCCAGGTCCCGTCAATGGCTGGTATCCTTCAAGTTCCAGGCAGCAAGGGAATAGAAAAGATTGGCTTAAAAACCTTTGAAGTTGACCTGACCATCTGAATAGTAATGGACAGTGACTCCTAGAAGAAAGAGTACTGTTTGTGTGTGATGGATCAAACATAGACACTGCAACATGGGTGGCCCCACAAATAGGTTCCGTGATTTCACATGTCTTGTATGGTCCCTGCATCACCCCTCGGGGTTATTAACAAATACCAAGGTCACATAAGTATTCAACAGTGAAGCTCTTTGAGTCTTTTGTTTGTCGCTTGCCATACCCCTTTGGTCACAAGCAGATGAACAAGAATATATGTGTGTTTGTGAATCCGGAATGGTGTTATTCTTGTATGGTCATGGGAACCAAGATGGGAACTGCAACGGCACCAATCATCCTACTTGGGCCCTTTCTCACTGGGCTCTTGAGAAAAAGGAGAACACTGAGTGTACACAGCAGGTAACATTGACTCTGCCACATATGTCATGAATCGCCCGGGTTCTATTTTTCGCACGACGCGTCTGTATGGATACAGATGTGTCTTAGCGGCACAGGGACTCTCATGACGCCACCACGTGACCTTCTCACAGTTGAAACCCGACCCCGGATTCTAGAAGCCGCAGACTCAGGGTAGTCTGCGTCACAGGATACAGAAGATGTTAGGGACTAGGAACCCGTACGGACAGATCCTACACCGCCAACCAACAATTCTGCCAAGGGAACGTCCCGACTAGGATATCTTTTAAATGTTTGGCGTAAATATGAATTTGACATAAATGAGGGCCAAATCTGAGCTCCAACCCCAAGAGGTCTGAAAGAGCATCACAGGACACATCAGCCAGACCAATCACTTGTGACGTACTTTGTACCTCCGCTCACGGTGTCTGACTGAGCTGGTAACTGGCATCCTGGGGCTCTCTGGCTCTCCACCCTCACTCGGATGTGTCTCTTCCCTGGGCATGCCACCTTGGTCCATCCTTCGCCACTGTGTTCCTTATTATCTCCTGCCACCAGCTTTGATATTGACTGCACTGAGCGTGCAAAACCACCATGACCTCGAATATCTCATCCAATATAACTCTCGTGATCAACACCCAGGGCCCGGGACCATTTGTGCGTCTGTGTCCTCCTGTCCCGTTGCCACCAGCTAATGAAGTTTTTTAAAGACATTCAATATCAATTTGCACGCCGCATCACTTGGTTCGCTCACCGATGAAGCTGTTACCTTCACAGTAAACACCGGCTCTACTCCAGAGACGCGCCCGAAGCAGACGCTTCCACTGCGACCTATGTGCGGATCTTCCCGACGATTCTTGGTGACACCCCAGAATTTCGGACGTGACAGCGATGAGATAGTACCCGAAACACCCGACGACATGCTGCCAGTGGCCTCGACCGTACGACCCAGGAAGAAAGTGAAACTGCAACACTTCGGGAGCCAGGAGGCCGACCCAGGAAATAGTCAGCAAAGCTTGTTGGCAGATGCTTCAGATACAGAAGGCGATGTAACGGATTACCACAAGAACGAGCCGGTTGCTACATTCAGCCCAAATTGCGAGGTCAGTTCCTCTGTCTTTCTCGGAGACTCAATGTCTAATAGGCTCCAGCTTGTAACTCCTTCTTGAAAGCGGAAGCTTGATCGCATGGAGCGAGATGTTATTGACAACGCGGGAGAGATGAAGGATGTTTTTGCATGCACTCCGAGTAAATTTAAAAGTCGTACAGATTAATTAACTTCTTTTCCGCTTCTTCCTTCCACCCTCAGCCCGTGTGGGGCGGTCTAAATTACTTTCATCCTCGTCCTCGTTCTCTTCTTCATCTGATGTGTGATCGGCTTTTTGAGCGGCTTGCTTTGCCATGAGTGTTGCCTTGCGCTTCTCCTGAGTTCGCGCTCTTTTCAGGATTTGCGAGCTGCGTAAGCGTACGGCGACTTTGTGATGGTGGGCCCGTCGATCCAGATACAGCGGTCGAGGCACAGTAAAAGCAACTGGCAGGTTCCGGCGGAGCAGCGTAGCATTATGCAGACCTGCCATGTTGATGACGAAGTGTTCATCATCTCCGTGTTCCAGCAGTTGTATAGTGCGTGATGTTTCCTGACGTTCCTGCATTACATGCCGGAGAGCAGTAGGAGCACATTGGACGAGACGACAATCGTGCGCTGCCGAAAAATTGAACATAACGGCCTGGTGGTTGCAGAACTCAGAGTATGGATAGTGTGATTGGAGTTATGGTACTTCACTGTGGCCGACAAACCCCATGGATTTCATGGAGGTATTTGAGGTAGTTTTGACCTGTAATCCATCGGAAAAGTCAGTCAAATATATGTAGTTTTGTGAAATTCACCGTGTTTGAGTTCATGTGGTTTGTGTGACATTTCACGTTGCGGTTGATCTTGTTTTCGCCTGAATTACAGGTGTAGTGAGCATGAACAGAAGGAAGGCCACGAGCCTTGGGCAGAATTAATATAAAATTCACGTAAAATTCACGCAATTTGAAGTTGAAATTCCAGTCAATTCAGAGTGAGTACTTGTACAAATCGCTATTCTATTCAGGATTGTTCAGGCGCCGCTTGCCCCTTCCGTGCCCGTCACCGTTCTCATCGCCCGCAAGAACCATGTCGTCCTCATTGTCGTCGTCGTCGGAGCCCGACTGAGAACCCGAGCCCGCACCGGTACCCGAGCCCGAGCCCGAGTTGGGGCCTGAGTCAGAGTCTGTAGCTCGTTGGAGGGGACGAGGTTTGGGAACACCTGGCGCGGTGGTGGGAGAGGTCGGCGAGGTCGAGCGACGGCGGGACGGCCCTGGGGTCGGGGGATGCGAAGACTCGCGACCCGATGGGGTGGGGAACAATGGAGTTGCGCGGCGACGACGGCGCTCGACGGCCTTGCGCCCGACGTACGTGTTCGGCCGATCTACGTCGCGTCGATTCTGAAATGCAAATGAGCGGAGGAAACAGACAGAAAAGACGACGCACCGCACGAGAGATGACCCCAAGCACCAATGTATCCTGCTTCTTCCACACCAACTCTGGGCAAAGGTCACCAGCGTGGAGGCGGTGGCGTGTAAACACCTGGAGGCAATGAGTTGAGTAAAACAAGACGACCAAAGACTCACTCGCATAGCGTTCCAACGCAGTTTATCCATCTTCAAAAGAGCCTTGAGCTCTTTCACGGTGACGGCGGAGAGTTTGTCCGGATGAGGGATGGTCTCGGTGTTGCCATCCTCGGAGTCGGGAGCGGCGCCCTGTTCGATGAGATCTTCAGCAGTCTCGAGGTGGGACTTCGTGGTCGCAAGGGTAGCTTCAGAACACACTTAGAACATGTGAGAGAGAAAGTATGGTCTCGCACCTTCGAGCTGACGAACACGCGCCCTCAGTGCGGTGTCACCACCCACATCTCCAGTGTCCTGCTCTTCCGCAGGCGAGCGGCGGGAATGGTTGTTGTCCCGGAGAGCTCGCCCCTTGCGCGCTACGTCGCCCGTCGACTTGTGTGAGGACTTGTGAGAGGACTCGGATTTGCCACGGGAGGATTTGTGCCTGTTCTTCTTGTCCTTGGTGGTCACGTTGGAGGGAGTTGTAATAAGACGAAACTGACCCCCCACGCACCGTTAAGAGCAAGCTCGGCTAGCAGGTGGAGTTGGGGAGCGGGCGATAGCTCGTCGCTGCCGTGGAGCGGAAATATAACGTGGAGGAACGGACATGCCGATGCAGACAGTACCGTGCATTAGGAAGGACGCTGCCGTGGTTCCTGGTCGTCGCTGGTGGGTGTTGGAAGCCGAGGTAGTGGAAGACGGGAGCAAGGCAAAGCGTGTGAGAAGCAAGAGCAGAGTGTGATGTCACTAAGCACACTTACCCACGAGCTCCACCCACTCGTGATTCACCGTAGTTATAGGCCCTTTGCGAGCGCCAGGATGCGATGGCTGTTTGTACAGACTCGGATTAAAATTGTACTTCTAATTTACACTGAACAATTCTTGAATGCCTTTTCAGTGAAAAAATTTTCACTCAAATTTCGGCTGAAATTCACGGATCTCAGACCTTGGTGCAGAACCGCGTGAAAAACTACATTAAATGTGAAGTACATGAAAAATATATTCAGGGCGAAAGCCTATGAAACATGTATTTCATGCGGTGGGTCCATGAATTTGATGGTCTTTGACAACCACAGTGCTTACGGTTGCGAGAACAGTGGTCAAGTGGAGAGTCGGATCAATTGGCTTCTGGAGAACAGGCATTCCGAACTCCGGATGCAAGGCCTCAGAAACAGCAAATCTATCCAACGTGACGAGTCCGCTAGGAACACCATTTGGACAAGACTCCGGAACGATAACTTCACGGATGCGTCCAACTACAACCGAGCCCTTTCAAAAGATTCATCAGCCGGTCGTAAATGAAAGCTTATGAATTTACTTCGCTATCCCGTGCAAAAATCCATGAATTCTTACCGCAAAAATCCCCAGATTGGGCAGTAAAACCAATTGCTGCTCGCCACCGAACAGAACTGAGAGGTGGTGAATTCTTTGTTGGTGAACATGCGTGGGTGTCCTTCCATCGCATCCATGGTGCTTTCGACTCTGCGGCAAGACACATTTTTCCTGAGAAATCAATCAATGTCGCCCGAGATTATTGTAAGAAACAAGTACCCGGAACAAGCGTGTGCAGCGGGACCCAACCGAGATGGCGTTGGATTATAGGCATGCTTCTCAGAACAGAGAGAACCTTTGGCCCGGCACAAACCCATTCATCCCCGACCTTCCAGAACCCACCGCTTACAATATGCTTCATGCGATCCATGCCGGCAAACTTGAGGGCGATGTCCCTGCTCGGAGCTTGGTGGTTGCTGAGAATAGAACATAAACGGAAGATGGCATTGAAGCATTCAAAAACCTCAGTCGCGTTTCGGATCGGGGGTCCAAAACGAACTGCATCCTCAATGATGTGAGGCAGAAGGTGGAGTTTGATCTTGACCAGGATTTTTGCGGGATCCTGGTCACCAAACACATCCAGAACATTTCCGATGAGAATTGTGAGATCATCCTGATCTTTTGTGAGCCAAAAACTCGTACACGTATTCCAAATTCTTACCGCATACTTGGCTATGTTATCAATCTCATGAACCCAAAGCATGGCGCCGAGTTCTGAAACAGCCTTCACGAGAGTAAAGAGCTCGGGCGACACGAGATCATGGACGTGGAACAGCATCGTCTGCATCAGGGTTTTGAAATGTTTCCCAATGAGACCATTCCGATATTGCATCATGTACGCGGTGCGGATAGGAGGGATGGTCAGACCACCAATATCGGTGGACTGAAGCCGAATCACGAACAGATCGCGCTGCGCTTCCGACCAACCAGAGTGAAGTGTGTACCAAACGTACTTGACAATTCCGAGCAGAATGGTGTGCAGAATTTCGACGGGAGTGTCGCGATTGGGATCAAGGCCTGAAGGTTTACAGTCAAAGAGCAGACAGAGGTACCAGATGGAATTAAATACCTGCGATATCGAGAAGAGGATTGACCTTATCACCTGGCTGTTCAGACAGCCAAGTCTCGAGTTCTTCCTTGATCGAGTCTGCGGTGCGACCTGGACTGTTGGACTTCATTTCTCGTGATTTCTGAAGTAAAATATCGATCCAATATTGTGCAACCTTGTCCTTGACGCCAGTCGCAGTTTGAAGTCGAGTAATTGGTGCCTCGACCCCGTACATGGCCAAACAGATTTGTTCTTCAAGCGTGTGTTTTGTTTGAGCAGCGAAACGGGGGACACCTGCCTGGAGTTACGGTGAGACAAATAGACATATTAGCTATTGCGGATCCGACCCACATAATGCATGGAATGATATCCTTCATCCGACTCGGTTTTTTCATGTGGTCCGCCAGCCTTGCACCGCCGACAGCCGCAGTTAGCATTTCCTCCCATGTGGGATGCCTCCTCTGACTGCTGAGGGTTATCAGCCGGCAGGCTTGGCGCCCGCAAAATTACGCGGCAGTTCCGCTTGGTTTCTGCGTTGTAGCAGGGAATTGGTTCAGTGTGCGTGGCTCTAATACAAGGAAAATTCAGCGCAGGAAAAGTTGAATTTCAGCAGGATAATTACACAATCTGCTCCTTAATAGCAGAAAACTGCTCCGGCGAGGTTGCATGCGGAGAAGTCGAGACAAATCGGACGAAGTACTCTTGCTGAAGAAGCCGACCCGGCAAATTTGAGTTAGCCAGATACATGTTGATGTGCTTGTTGTATTGCTTCGATTTGTTTCCCGATACATCGTCTGCCCAGATCGGGACCATTACAACGTAGAGGTCGTCACCTTTCGCAAGTTTGCGAAGAGGGTTTGGCATTTCTGGAGGCTTGACATCGTCTGTACATCGTTAGAACAATAATTACAGATAAATAGTGGGCCAACGAACCTGCCCATTTGATGTTATCACCGACGCGCTGGATGATATCATCGTAATTGGAATTAAATTCCATGGCTAGCACAGAACGTATGTCTGCGCCGATCGTCCAACCAGTCTATAAAATGTCAGCTACTGACCATTCGTTGAAATCAGAGCTCCTACCGGTGCTGGCGTAACATCTAAACAATCGGCACACAAAACACCTCCTCGCACGATCCAGGCAAGCGGAATTACATATGAGTCGTCCCGGAGTGCAGCCAGTTCCTCGATGTAGAATTGGCGGAGGCCGCGCACGTACATCGGGGTCAACTCAGACGGTTTATACTCCTTCCATCGTTCTGCTTGCCAAACCTCAGTAATTGGCCCAGCTGTTTCCTCTGGGCAGAATTGAAGATGTTTCGCAACTTCCGGATTTGAGAAGTCCTGGATTGGTTAATCAGTATACGACATCGGAGATACGGGGTCATATATGTCTCTCACCCGTGCAATGGTCTCTCGAATATCGTTCACAAAAAAGCGATTGCCAACGCTGGACGTGTAAGCTTTCGGTTCACTACCACACAGGGTGCGTAATCCATTCTGCATCTTGCGGAAGCTATTATATGACAGGACATTTGAAACATTGCACTCTTTCATAATCCAGAGAATCATCTTGAACTGATTGCTGGACATCCGGAGTCGTGGTAGGTTGTCGAGAATATCGAGCAGCATGTTCTGTAAAACCGTTGACGTGGAATGAAGGATATTAAATGATGATTCTTACCACTTTATTCGGGTATGGATAATAATTGCTGCCAGCCGACCCGTGAGTATAAGCCATTTCGTCGTCCAGTTCATCCTCTTCGTCTTCTGTAGAGCTGCAACAAGAGTTAGGAAGCATCAACTTGGATATTCAGAGAACAAACCGGAGTCATCAGGACTGTTGGAGCCCGTACTTGGAGGTATTGCGATGTCGTCTTCCTCATCGTTCTCCGATTGTGATAACAGTCTCTCAACTTGAGCTCACAAACGGTTTCTCTCTTCTTCAGGATTGTGTAGCTCCATATTTGTGGGGATAATGGGAGCTCTCAAACCCGCAGCAGCATAGTCCGCATATGTGGGGGTCCAGGCCGAATCAATCTCGCCATCGAACATCGAAGGGAGCGGAAAAGTGGGTTGTTGGGGCTCTGAGTCCGGAAGAGAAGCCTCTGGGCCGGAATATGTGTCTCTCAGTGTCGCTGCCTTTGCTTGGAGGGCTTCCATCTGTTGTTGCTTGCTTAAGACATGAGCCTGATGGACAGCCGAGCGCAAATGGCCCGCAAGAGATGATCTAGCAATCCACGCCCCAAGGTTCGCTGGATCTGCCTCTTTGCAAACGAGGCAGCGGAACTTCTTGGTTGCAGAATCCTCTTCAAAACCTGAAAATATAAGCCTTGAAACTGAGTTATCAATACGGAAAAACTTACTAGGATCGACTTCTTTAGCCTGTCGAGGCATTATCCGGTAAAAACAGTGTAAGTGGGTTGAGCGCAAGTTTCCTTTGCCAAAGCAGTGGGTTTGCGAGTGGCGACCAGAGTCCTTTTATTGTCATTATTACAGCCAAAGCGTTGGCAAATATATCGCTTGGGCCTCAAGAGTTGCTACTTCCGATTCGGATAACTCTCATTCTCGGGAAGCCAGTCCCATAGAGTTTGCAGCAAGGCCAAGATTCTATATTCCAGATATCAATCAATATGTGCTGTATATTATTGAGGAGTCCGAGTGCCGTGTCGTTGCCTGCGAAGTCAGTGAGTCGCTGTCAAAGCATGAGATCACGTCATGCGACAAATATTGGTGCTTGATTGTGCTGACGCTTTGATGCCTTGCCATTATGTGTCTTGCTTTCGTCCACCACAAGTTGCCACCGCAAAAAAGGTATATAAACCCTCAATCATGCCTTCTTTTCTCGCAACATGTCCCACACCTTCGTCGACGCGAATATTCATCCCTCCCTCCGCGCCATGCCTGATCCGCTGTAATAGTGTTACCTTTATTGCAATGTGGCCAGTAGGTGCTGTAAGCCGGATTGCAATGTGGCCAGGGGTTACTGGCCAGTAAGCCATAGACACATTGCAATGTGGCCGTAGAAGGCCATTTGCATCCCCATTTGGGTTCTGCCGCCAGTCTGGAATCCACATTCGGAATATAATATTTTCTCCCCCCTGGTCCCATCAGATGGCCCATCACCTCTACCACTATCCGCATTCTACCTCCTTTATATCCCCATTATTCCTCTCTCATCATTCCCCCACGTGGCTGTTCTCGTATTTCCTTTGGGTTGGCAGATGGCTTTCGGCTTCTTCCTTTTCCCTTCAGCTTCCTCCTACCCAGTTACCCGAATCACTCCGCATCTTCGGCTACCCCTCCGGCTTCCTCCTACCCATTTACCCGAATCACTCCGCATCTTCGGCTCCCTCCCCTCCGGCTTCCTCCTACCCTTTACCCGAATCACTCCGCATCTTCGGCTCCCTCCCCTCCGGCTTCCTCCTACCCTTTACCCGAATCACTCCGCATCTTCGGCTCCCTCCCCTCCGGCTTCCTCCTACCCTTTACCCGAATCCCCATATCTTCGGCTCCCTCCCATTTCTTCGGCTCCGATTCAGCTCTTGGCTTGCCTCCCCCGGTTTCCTCCCATCACTTTACCCAAATCACTCTGCATTTCTTCGGCTCCGATTCGGCTCTTGGCTCGCCCACCACATAATGCCTTTGCACCACTCTGGGGTTTCCGCCTTCCTTCTCTAAATGATAGCCTTCACCTTGGCAATATTTTCCTCCAATATTTTCCCTCATTTTGATCCATTCATTTCCTTTCATTCGATCTATTTCCACTTGTTCCGGACTTTGTTTATGCGCTTGCGACCTCCTTTTCTTTTGCGGCACATTCCAGGATGCAGTTCAGCAGGTCTTCGAGTTGCCACAGAATTACGGCAAACAACCTCCCCGATCAAAGCACGTGCCCTGACTCAATGCACATTACGGAAACGGCCAAGCACTCATCATGTATTCATCTACCCGCACTCATGTAAACTGGCCCGTTCCCTGGCGACTACTCTGTCCTTACTCTTCTTGCTCCCCGCCGGCCCTCTTCCACAGTTCTGTTCATAAATCTCAGCTAAAATCTTATGCCTTCTGTGATTGATTTACCTTGTACTCCGACCACGTCTACCCTCTCTGACTGGCTCCCTACAGAACTGTTAGATGACAACAACTCGGCTCCTTCACAGTCTATCTTACCCTTCTGTGGCCTTTCTCTTTGTTCCTCGGGTCCTGTGCAAGTGCCGTCAGGTATGTCGATAGCACGAGTCAATCGAGAAATTAATTAACGCACTCTTTCCCAATCGTGCCAGATTTCAGCACCGCTTCCAGCGTGTAGGTCACGTCCTCTACAGACAATACCCATGTCATCCGGTTGAGTGGAGACATGGGCACCACGGTGTCGCCCCACCACAACAGAGTTGCCATCACCTGCAACAATCCGTTCTTCCCATGAAGCTTCACGACGCTGGTCCAATCCAGACTATCCATGCCCAACGGACGTCCGCACAGGTCCAGCAGGAGCTCGCCTCGCTCCTTGGGCTGCGCCGCCAGCCACCACTTCCACCAATCGTGGATGAAGGTGTCGCTCGCCCCCTCAGACCCCCAATTCGCCCAAGGTCTGCAGAACATCCCATTTCCGCCCTCTCGCCAGCCACCGCTTAACCACCTCCGGTCATCCCTGCATTGTGATCCCTGATCCCTCGCCGTACCCACATGCCTTTTCAAAGTCCATGAATTTTTCCACGCACGATGCCCACTCCAAGGCGCCAAAGACCTTCAGTCTCTCGAAGGCGGTGAACGCACGGCGGAGGTCGTTGCTCCATTTCGTGCTGTCCTTCCTTTTCCACAGTCGCGCGACGAGCCCAGTGACGTCGTCACCCTCCCTGTTGCTGCCGCCATCTTGACTTTCCTCATCGCCTCCACCCGCCGCGTTTCCATCGTTACCTCCTTCCGGCACGTCATCTCCATTCACCGCACTGGTTATCGTCGTAGTGGTCGTCCTGGTCATCGGCGTCTCCTCGGGATCCAGCGCAGTTGCCCCATTCGATGGGGTGCGGTCCGCGGCCGATGGTGCTGATGAGTTGTTACCACGAGCAGCGGTATCGTGCACAGTGGATGTCGTGCCTGACGATGCTGCAGTCGGTTGCCCCTCGTCGAGCTGTACCATTGTTACGCGAGCCTCGCAGTCTGCCTGCGCTGTAATAGGTTACAATATTAGTCCATATCCAGCCTTCAGAACCCATTTCCGTACTGAAGACATGGTGCGCGAAGTCCACCATCGACGATTCAACTGCCGAGAAGCCCTGTGGGTCATGGCGGGGCCAGTCGCTCTCCACAAGACCTCTTGTCGTCCCCGAATGAACACTACAAGCATGTCAATAGCTCCTCTCATCGAGTCCACCCTCGAACTCACCTGTGCATCTCGATACGTCCGCCCCTCTCACCCACCGGTCCCGTCATCAACAGCGAAACGCACATCCCGTAGCGGGTTGCGATGGTGTCTACGAACAGCTGGAGGTAATGCGCAGCACTTTTCAGAGAGCTAGCGAGTGCCGTCCTTGGTCAGTATTAGACCAGATCAATAAGAATCACACTCACGAGCTGTATTCCTCAGGAGTCCTCGAAGGGCCATCTGAGCGCGCCGCCTTCCAAGCTTTCACCGTTTCCTCGTGATAGCGATCCAGCGCGCGTCTCGTCTCCTCCTTGAAGGCCTCATCCTCATCTTCCCAACATTCTTTCGTCACCTCGCCACGCACCGAGACTTCATGCGGCTGCCCCTCTCCCGACAACTCCGCCCGCCTGACGAGCACCTTCCACCGCGCGTCGAAGCGTTCCTTGATGCGTGTATCGTAATATCTCTTCGAGTAGAAGTGAAGCAGCTGAGGCTTGCGTCGAGGTCCATCGAGAGGGCCGAGCGGCGCGAACAATTCCTCAAATGCCGACTTGTCTTCCTTCAGCAAGTTGCTGAATTGCAATCGATACCAGCCGCCTAGTCGCTTCATGAAAAAATCGGTGCAAACTCTCCACGAAGCCCATGGGACTCACCTCTTTCACCTTCTCATACTCTTGCTACCGTTTTTTACTCTCCTCCGCGGGCAACTTGTCGTTCGAGACGTGATTGGCAACCCAGTCTGGCGGATCCTCGACATCTAACTTGAAATCCTGCTTGTCGGCCAAGTCATAGCCGTACTTCACAACATATAGCTTGGCCATTTTGCTGTAAAAATCCCCCACCGCCGTCCCCGCCGCCGCTGCCTTCTTTTCCCCCGGCATCTTTTCTCTGCCACCGTCACCCACACCTCTTTTCGCACCTCAAAAAACTTGGCTTTTGTCCCCCAGATCCAGCTTGGCTTCCCCGGTTTTCGGGGAGGATCATTGGGCTTGCGCTTGATATATGGCGGCTTGACACGCGTGATGATCGGCGGGCGCACCGGCGGTACGTAAACCTCGCCTTTGTCGGAGACCAGGGTTCCTGGTGGTAGGGGCTGTGGTCCAAACGGGATGACGCCGCGCTGAGGGAGAGGGGGATCGTTGCTTTGAGCAGGAGGCGCAGGCGCGTTGCCTTGAGGAGGACGAGGCGCGTCGCCGTGAGGAGGACGGGGCACGTCGCCTTGAGGAGGAGGAGGGGGCGCATCGCCTTGAGGAGGAGGAGGGGGCGCGTTGCCTTGAGGAGGAGGAGTAGGCGCGTCGCCCCGAGGAGGGGATTCCTGGACGGCTGAGTTCATCGTCTCCACTAGAGGATCGTCCTGCTTCGTTGCGCAGGGGTATCCAATCAATCTCGCGTCTTGCGTCTCGTTGCACGTGGATTTTTTACGCTGGGTCAGTCCTCCCCATCTGTCAGCATATCTTTACTTAAATCGTCACAAAGCTCAGTAGGTATCATCATTTCGAAGCAATAAATTTATTTAGATATCACCTTCTGCGTACTTCAGCCCAATACCAAAATCATCGGTGGACAACAGCCTCGGTTCCTCCCCGTCCTCCACCATCTCGTCGAAAGCAAGCTTGGCGGTGCGTCTGTGGAACGATGGTTAAATCACCCACGTCAAGTACTCAGTATGACCAACCTTGTGCTGAACAGCTGTCCCCCGCCCCAGATGGCATAATACCGCGGCGGCGCGGTGTGGGGAGTGCTCCACCCGCCTGACCGGTGCTGGCGCGGGGCCACACGACTCTCGCCGCTGTTGCGGCCCGCCGAATCGTCGGTGATGCTCGATGCCGCACTTGGTGTGGAAGGCGACACCGCACTTGGTGTGGAAGAGCCACCCATCATCGCCAATCCGGTTGGTCCCACCCCGCCGCGGCCTCCCTGAGCGGGTTCGGGGTCGGAGGGATCTGATGGATGGGGGTGCACACCGAGACGGCAGTGTCGTTGCCACTCAGTAACACACGCATCGTAGGAATGGTGCCCCTTGTGACCACTACTCGGATACCCTGTCACCATAGCCTGCGCCTCTGTCCTGGTTTTCTGGTCAACAAACGCAACAACGTCTCAGATAATGTTGCCCCCACTCACCAATTCTTCCAGACCCCACCTTGCGTCCTTGAGTTACGAGGTGGAACTCGTACCCGCCTCTGATCGCCTCGATGGCATCGGGATCGTAGTGGATCGGCGGGAGACACCAGTAGCGCGGGTCGTGCCCCGGCGTGAGCCTGTCTGGCACCAGGTCCACCTCCTCCATGTTGGTTGCCGGGAATGTGGAAGCCATCCGAGATCGTGCAAAGTGTTTGGTGAGGAGGCCTGAAACACCAGATCGCCGGCACGTGCGCTTTGTCTCTTTTGATTTGATAGTAATACTTATGGCTCGCACTCACCGCCAAAGGACACGGCCCTGTTACGTGCCTCTCATTGAACACGATCCTCACCGTCACCCCCTTGCTCCCTCCGCATTGTCTCGAACGTGGCCGTCTCACGCACCGCCTCGGTCGCATCCGTTTCAGCGAGATCGACCTCCCCTCGTACCACGTCTGGACCGACATCGGGTTCGGGGCCACGGCCGACACGAACCATGCGCAATGTGTGTTCTTGGCCGACCACCCCCAGCCACACTTGAGAACACCTGAGTCGCTGCAGGCACGGTATCGGCTCCGCGCCGTTTTGGGTAAGTCAGTCCGACTACCCTCTCGCACAAGAATTCAAAAAATCCCAGCGGCCATCTTTGCAGTTGCTCTGCGCCGACAGCGACTCGACGACGAGCAGCGGCTCAATCAAATTGCCTTCGATGAGGTGTTCCAAGAGCTCAGCACGAACGACTTCGTAACACTGTCGACAGGGACAGAGAGCGAACGGCACAAGGACGTCCCCTGGGATGACCCCTGCGCATGGGGCAGAGGTCAGCCCTGGAGTGATGACGAAGAGGGCATGGAAGCCTGGCGCACGGGCACATGGAATCGGGGCAGCGCTGGTAGGGGCTGGGGCTCAGAGCCGTGCTCAGAGTCGTCTTAGCTTATCTCCCCTGTATTCTCGTCTGCAATTCATTCGAAGTTCGCATTTCGTGCTATTTTGCTCCAAGCCGAGTACACAGTATTAAAACTACTCTTGCTCTTGTCCGTCCTCTCCCACGTCGCATTGATCAAAGAAAATCTGAAGCTGCCACTCGGTTATAGAAAGATAGCGTTCCATGCCGATATTTTTGCTGGTGTGCATCCCCCCACGCGGCCTTCTCCACCGGTGTTGCTGGACCCAGTTGGGAGGGGTCAAGGGATTTGCATTGAGCTCTGCTACAAAGTTGAGGGCAGACTGCACTCTGCGCCCGGGCTTGCACGAATCTACTGGGAGTTCTCTGGGCGGTACCCATGTCAACGAAGATTTATGGCATAGCATAATTCGTAGACGCACCTGGTGGCATTCGAGCTACATGAAACTGGCTTCTCTGGAAGCTGGAGAACACCCGGACGTCCGCTCATTGTTGCCAACACTTCGACGGCAATAGCCACAAGTGCGTCCTGTTGTGTCGGGCTTAGAGATACCAACCCTAGGCCATGAGAGGTGCTTGCAGCCGCTCTGTTCACTACCGAGTTCCCGGCCTCGATCCACCGGTCCACAGATCGCGGAAGGTCGTTTGAGTCAGCTGCTGCGCTGGGCGGGTTCTGAAAGCGGAACGAGCTGCTTGCATTCTCCTCAGCCTCCTCGACAGCTGCTAGCTCTGCTGCGTTGGGCGTCTGGGGAAGATCCCACCGGCGTTTCTTGACCTTCGCGGCAGCCCTGTACGTCGAGACTCAGTAACATATAGGTGGCCTCGGAATTACCTATGTAGAATCTACTACGAGTACCTTCTTTGCTGCATGTTAATGCGATTTTTCTTGCGGGCCTCCGGGTGTCTTCCATATCAGAGATTCAGTATATAGGCCAGTAAACCAAATCTGAAGACATACCGCGCATAATACGCTGCTGCTGAACGACGATGATTCTCCCGCTTTCGAGCTTCTATCCCTGGGTAATTTCAAGCGTACTGCTTAGAAGTCATTCAGAAAGAGGGTGCAAAGAGTGGACTAACCATTTTTGTAGTCGTCAGACTCATTGGGGGGTTTGGTTTTGCCCGTTCGCTGTTTCACCATCGAAAGATGGGACAAAATGATACCTTGATCACACTGCCATTTTGGGCTCGACGCGACTCAACTTTTTCTTTACCTTCGACCTCCTTAAAGATGGACTCAAAACAAGTGCTGCTTAAATAAACAATCTCTGCACGGCGATCTCACCAGTCCTATTTAAACCGTCCAACTCACCCTGCATCGCTCACAAACGGTTAACCGATGATGTGTGTGATTCAAAATGTACCCCAATTTTCTCGGGTTGCGGTTGGAATGTGTTTGGTTAGCTATTTTAATGCTATTCACAACATTATTTTTCTCAAGAGCGCGCTGAGTATTCAGGATAAGGTCAACGTCGAAGTGTAGTACAATTTCCGCAAAAGGGAATTTGGATCAATTGATCCAGCAGTCCAGTGTTACGTGTGACACGCAGCTCGCGCCGGAGCCCGCACTACCATGGCCGATGCAGTCGTACGTTGTCTTCCTCTCCCACTCTTATGCATGCGCTGACAGTATTAGTACCTACAGGCTGTCATTCAGAACCAGGACAGGCCTCTGGGCGAGCAGTGGGAGATGCGTCATTGGTACATCATTGATTATGATGCCCTCGCCGCCGCCAATGTCGTATGTTCTTACTCGCTTCCAGACCCTTCTGACTTTTTCTTAACACAGTCTGTTCCATCCACCCTCTTTGCGAGCTATGACTACACTGTTCACCTTTCCCGCCGCCACAGGGTGCGGGCAGAGCTTTTGGCCATTGACACTGCTGTTGCCCGCCTCATCCGGTACGTATGACCTCCTATTCACATCGATCCACCACTTGATGTGCGACTCTGCTAGGAATAGCCCGCCGTCCCTCAATATAGGTCGGGATCTCGTAATATGGTATACACGTCGCCACTATCTTGTACAACTGCTCAGAACCGAAGTATGAAAAAATTCTCCCGCTCTCTCATCCGTGATGGTCCGTCCGCGTCAGTCGCCACCCGAACCCAAAGGAATAAATAAATGATTGCTCACATGCGCATCTGTTCCACCGCCTGTGTCTTTCTCTTCTTGGCGACCACCAACGATGAGCGGGCAAAAACGATTGTCGAACTCGGAAATAGAAAAATTAATTCAGGTCAGTGAAGAGTGGTCTGGTTGCAGGCAGCATTGAACTCCAGAAATTAGGATGTACAGGCCACTCTCGACAGCCCGGCTTGGCGCAAGGAGCATACGGAGGCCGCGTGTCCCTGCGGTCGACCGGCATCATATTGTTGTGACGAGTGCACGCTGCCTGCACTTTGTCAGGATTGCGTGGTCGCTGCTCATGGAAGTCCCCTTACACACAGCGTGCGGCGCAACAGAGAGGATGCAGACACACTTAGAAACCCCGACTGTGCCTGCGGCCAGGTCGCTGAGTTCAGCTGCAACGGCTGCTCGCATCAACGCTGCGGGCAATGTTTCACGGGAGCGCATGAAGATCTACCTTCCATGCGATAAAGGTGAGTGTCGGACCGATCGCTTATTATCTACTGATGGAAAACGTTGCAGGCCTGGAGCGACATCCTAGAGTCCTACACGGTGACATCCTTGCGCGACCTGGGATTGCGCATTGCCCTGGGCCACGCCGGTGCGACATGTGCTCAAAGGTGCACTGAGAGGGTAGAGGCGATAACCGTCAGAGGCATGGTCACTGTTACCGTCGATTTCTGCGGTTGCGAGGGCGCCGTCTGCCCCGAGGAACAGATGCGAGCACATGGTTGGCAACCCATGCGCTCTAACTTCGTCTTGGCGGTCCCCCTGGCCGTGATGTGGTCTTTTTTGACTGAGCCGGGAGTTGGATTTGTTGGACGAGTTCCAACGTGGGAAATATATTTTGCTTGATTGCAGTTTGTACCTGACTATGTCGACCTCCAGCCCGGGCAGTTCGCGTGAGAATCCCCTGGTCTTCGATGCCCGCGGGCGTCGTGTCCGCGTCAGCGTCGAGCAAGGTGAGATCGACAGTCATCTGCGGTAGCAATGCTCCTGACCTTGATTAGCCGCAGGAGGACATCGTCGCCGGAGAGCAGCCGCCCCCCACGCTCCCCCACCAAGGCCACGAATTTACCGGGGGCCGGCGTCAACGATACGGGTAACCCCACCCCCGCCCCCACCTGCTCCGCACCGAGGATCTGTGTCGATGATACAGGTGACTCCGTCTCCGTCTCCGCCTCCGCCTCCACTACTGCCTCCACCTCCCTTCTCTGCCCGTTCACCGTCGCAAGCACCCACATCACCAACTGTATCTTCGCCCGCACGAAGCGCCGCTATTCACCACTCCATTGTGCAACATGGTGGTCGGACCCGCCAGATTCCGCCTCCTACAATGGAGAATCTGTGGCTAGGACCGGGCTGCCCCCAAAACTATGACGCCGTAGAGGAGTACCACCGCTGTGCAATTTGCCAAGGCGTAAAAGCGCACCCTGTATCGCAAGTCTTCCCTCTCGAGCCTGGTTTCTCTTAGTCTAACTGAACTGCATTGCAGCTACAAATGCGGGCATAGCCATTGCTATGTTTGCATTCGTGTCTGGCTCCACAAAAGCTGGCAATGTCCCGAGTGTTGGACCACGATCAACCGCGCACCATTTCGCCAGTTCGCTGAGGAGGCGGCATTGCGCTCGGCGTATGCGGGGTGGGGGCTGGATTCAGTTGTAGATTACTCGTGGGCCGGCTTGCATTTCCCCAAGAAAGTTGGAGTCCGGCGCCCGCAAACACCGTAGCTTACTGCTTTTGTTTGATCCGGAGCTTAAACAATATGCTTGTGGCTGTGCAGCACCTCCCGTTTAAGGTCTGTAGTACTACAGACATGTGATACATATGACCTTTACTCGACTGGTGGAAGGGGATTGGATTTGGGGTGCGTAATCCAATCCCCTTTCTGCCATGTCTCGACCACATCGACGTCGAGGCGGGGCGCCCACCCTCTATACGCATCGGCCCAACACCGCCTCTGTAGTTCGTGTTTCGGCGGATGGACGTCGTGTCATAGATCATCCAGTCACTGTGGACCGCGGTGCTCCTGCTCTACCGGCTTACTTTGCGGAAGACGTGTCGACCAATGCCGGGCTTGATGCCCCGGAGTTTAGCTACGACATGGGCGACGAATCTTTGGCTCCCAAGGTACAGGAGCCTGAGGCGGATGGTATTTCTGTGACCGTCAAACCCAAACGTTATGTGAACTCAGTGCGTTGTCATTTATATTAATTTTGGTCCACTTTGCTGAGATAGGGGTTCAGGACTTGCCTTTCCAGACCTGGGTAACTCACCGCGACGAGTACTTGGATGAAATGCTACGGCTCAAGGGCCGGGGGAACATAGAGGTGTATTCAGCTTGCGGGTCATGCGGCGCTGAGAACCCAGCGTACCGCTGCGAGAGTCAGACTTGCTATGGTCCAGGGATGTTCTGCCGGACCTGCATAGTCGAGCGTCATCAGGTCTTGCCGACGCATTGGATACAGGTGAGTCAGTGGCGGTTTATTAGCACAATTGGCTGACAGGCGGTAATACCAGGAGTGGACGGGCGAGTACTTTGAGCGGGTGGGCCTCGCGACGTTGGGCCTTGTTGTGCAGTTGGGCCATACTCCAGATTCCTCGTGCCCTGCTATGCATCGCGGTCGATACAAGTTCACCGTGATTGATGTCAACGGGATTCATAATGTCGCTGTCCAGTTCTGTGGCTGCGACTCGCGCATCGCACATCGCCAGCAGCTGATGCGCGTGTGCTGGTGGCCTGCGACAGCTCGGGACCCCTCGACCTGTGCAACTTTCGGGGTGCTCCGCCTTTTTCAGAACCTCAACTGTCTGGGGAAGGTGTCGAGCTACTTTTTTTTGCGCTCGTTGGAGCTGTTGACAAACACTGACGGCCTTAACCCACTGCCGGCGAGTTTCTTGCATTCAATATTACGCATGCGCCTTGTATTGATCAGTCTTCAGAATCGTCGGCGCGCGTTTATCCACATCGTTCGTCAGCATTGTATGATGCTGATGATGAAACGCGCAGGCAGAGGGCACGCACCGGGTGGTATCGAGGGAAAAGCGCAGGGCGAACTAGCGCTAGCCTGCCGGGCGTGTCCGCAACCGGGTAAAAATTTGCCGGTTGGATGGAACACCATCAACTGGGCTGAAATGCCCGAGGATCTCACCTACGTGGTGTGATGGGTCTTGCTCATCGACGCTAACAGTCTTTTCAGATTTAAATATCACACTTTCTACGCCCAAGACTGCAATTTCAAACTCATCAATCGCACTGTCTCGAGCGAAGCGTGGGACCCGATCATCGATGACGGTCTCGGTTTTTTCTGCAACCGGGTTTTGTACAAGGACTATCTCCAGAACCACGTTGACGAACAAGAAATCTCCAGTTGTTCTGGTTTCCAAGCCATGTTCTTGGCGAACGCAAGGCGCGTGAAGGGCTTACGAACGACGGGTGTCGGTGGTGTCACATGCGCACGGCACAACATGTGGCGCGCGAACAGTATCGGGGACCTGCAGCATGGCGAGCGGTAGGCGGTTTTGTTGACGTGATGTGACTTTTCTGACTCGAGTTCACAGTTATTGTAATATGGACTTCATTCTGTTTTCTGCACTGCTCAATACGATGATCTTGTGGTTAATCCTGTCCTACGATATCGCCTGCCAGTACAGCAAGAAGTTCGTCGCTCGAATGAAAACCCTGCCCGAGGCGATGCAAATTGATCCCGAGAAGATGAACGTCCTATTCAAAGTGCCGAACTTCCATATGCTCGGGCACAAATGGCCGTGCCATTCTCCCTATTCGTTCCATTGGATGCGGGGTGCGGGAATGACGGATGGGGAAGATGTGGAGCAAAACTGGGAGTTTACGAACGGGGCGGCAGGTTCGACGAAGATGATGGGCCCAGGCGGCCATCATGCGTTTCTGGAGGGCCTGTTCACGTTCCACAACTGGATGCGAACAGTGTCATACCGGAGGGTTTTTAGTCAGCGCATGGTGCACGATTTGAAGGAGGCTCGGAAACACAAAGAAGCATTTGACGCATTCACGGAGGTGGTGGAGGCGGAGGATGCGGTGGCGGTGGCGGATTGGAGGGCATGGGTGCATGACTGGGAGTCGAAGGGGCAGACAGACGGGGCCGGGTCGCCGTTTGAGATGCCGAAGACAAAGAGTACGTGCAGATCTGTGATGCCCGTTGCCCTGGAGTCTGACATGATTATTGACAGCGAAAACGGTGAAAGAGCTACGGCTAGAAATGGCGCGAAAGGAACTGACGAGGACGGGCGTGGGAATGGAGATTGAACGCCACGATACAGCGACGTCCTTCATCAGCATGGGTCTGGATATTGAGGAAACGCAGTAAGCTTCGAGATTTGAAACACATAATATGGCTTACCAACAATTATGGCAGGCGAAACCTCACCATCGACATCAAAGCCATGAAGGAGCCTTCAACGTCCCAAGAATTGGACTTTGTGAAGCGCAAGACCGCCCTCCTCAGACACATCAATCGTTTCAAAAAGCTGCAACGCACTTACATGCCGGATCTACCTATTTTCCTGACATCCGCACAACGTGATGTTTATGAGCAGAGGGCACGATCCGCGGAGAGCATCAAGCTCTTTCTCCCTTCGGAATTGGGTGCGGAGGCTAGGGGGAAAGTGTGCGAAAACGGGCTGGCTGATATCGAGACGAATTTCCGCGAGGCAGAGCTGGCGGAGACGCTGGAGGAGCTGCGTCAGGCATTACGTGCACGGTCCGCTACCATCCGCTTCCGACGGCGCAATGTGGCGGGGCAGAAGGCTTTGACACGGGGGCAAGGTGTTCTGCGCCAGATCGTGATCCAAATCCACAAGGCGAAGTTGCGGTACCGCTATGCGAGGAACGCGTACCTGCAATTGAAGGGCCACGGGCCATGGGAAAGGATGCATAGGGTCCTGGCCGATGAGGACGTGCGAGGAATAAATGAGAGGACGTGGTCAGACGAGGATAAAGCCGCGCAGGAGCGACTGCGGGATCTGGGGGAGATTGTCGAGGGAGGATTGGCGGTGACGGGAACGGTGGCAGCTGGCGAGGGAAGGCACACTATGTCTTGGATCTGGTACGACTCGGGGATGGATGGCGGAAAGAAAGAGCTGGACGAAGGTATGTGTCATCTTTGATTGGTCCTGCAATTGCTCATGGGAAGATCAGCTTTACGTGTTGAATGGTGTAAAGCCTACGCACGGATGCGGCGCTGGCATGAGGACATTGTCCTTGTCGAGGAGCAAATGCGGCGGACAATTGAATATGGGGTTTGGATGGGGGGGGAGTGGGAGACACGGGCAACGGCGAGGCCGGTGGAGTCCCCGGCGCTTGCAGAGGGGTTGCGCACATACGCAAAGGAGCACGTGGCCCGTGAGGAACGGACTTGTGGGCGGTTGCAGAGGCAGTGGGGTGGGTTGCGCGCAAAGGGGGCTGCATATTTGGCAGGCATCAGGGAGGTCGGGCCGGAGGTTGTGGTCAATTTGGGTGCGGAGGACGTTGACGAAGATGATGAGGAAGGGGATGTCCATGGCAAGGAAGTCGTAGACGGCAACGGCGAAGAGGAGGAGGAGGAGGAGGAGGAGGATTAGTCCGTATCCGGTAACCGCTGTGTAGATGTCGAGATCGTGAACCAGCGGCATTTTGTTTGGCAGCTGCCAAGTACGTACATTCGCAAGATGATTTGCTGAGGGAACAAACCGGATGGCGGGAGGTTTCGGGGGTTCAGACAAGAACCCTAATAAGGGTTGTGAGCATGCAGCGCGTTCCCAAAGAGGTTGAACGATCATTTTCGATTGATGTGAGCTATATCGCATCTGTTGGCTGGCTCAAACGGGCTCGAGATCAAGGGTTGGTAAGCTGGGCAGTGCCGGGTACAGGTTAGCAGAGGCTTAGCAGTGATGAGTGATTGATTGAAGAGGATTGCCATCATTGGCGGAGACGTTGCATTGTGTCTGCAACTTACTGGCCAGTTACTACTGGAAGGATTGGAATGCGGCCCCCACTAACTACTGGCCACAATGCAATATCATCACTCTCTTTGGTGTGATCCTCGTGCTCAAATGCTCGCTCAGTTACGATCGAGCTCTGGTGCCTTGTCATCTGCTGCTTCTTTTCCCATCCCAAACGATGACGACATGCCACCTGGCCCTCCCATTCCATCTTCTAACCTCATATCTCCGCCTTCAGGCATTCCCCTCACTACATTCGGGGCCCTCGTTAAACGCCAAGTCAAATTGGCGGACAAGTCGTCGGTGGCATTTGACCAGTTTTGTCAGGTGGAGGGCTTCCATTGCTTACCTTGCCCCTGGCTAATTACATTTCTGAGAATCCATCTCCTGATGAGCGCAGTGTCATTCTTTTCGCTCATGTCCTTGAATTGCTCGACATTAGCCGCAAGAATGAAAAGGCGGAGCACTGGGTTATCACCCCGGAGCTTTCGGTACGTTTCTCGTCTTTCCACCTGGATCTCTCTAATACACCTGACATTATTACCATTCGTCAGAAAAAGATCGCGGGTCATATGCAAGTTTTCACGTACTCACCCGATCTTACCGCGTACAGAGGCCTTGCAGTGGCCAGCCATGTCATGGTATGTGCTATCACCTCCCTCTCTTGATCGCTGAGCATAATACATCACGCATTTTTAGAATGCCTTGCGTGAAATCAACGTGCAGGACCTCCCCACCGAGGATGAGACCACACAATGCGAGCTTGTTGTCTCCAAGATACGTGAAAAGGGCACACATTATCGAAATATCCTAAAGACTGCGGTGCGTATTCTATTCTGCTCTGCATTGAATTCTTCTCAACCGGATTAAGGTCAAGATGGCACTTGATCCTAACCACGAGACAGCAAACGTTGCAGTGCTTTCCAACAAACTGCTTTCTGGCACGAAGATTAAGGCCACATTGCAGTTCTACATGCGACTTGCTTTCATTGTGAGCATCTGTCCCTTCCAAGCCGATGATCGGAGGCTAACAGTCCATCAGCGCTTCGTCATGTGCTCGTATGAGTGGCTCACAGAAGAGACTTTCTGGCTCAAGGTTGACCTGGCCATCGAGGAGAACAGCCGGGATTGCGCCACCAAGGATGAGCTCGACGCGTGCGTTCTTATACTCCCTCATTGTGATATTTACGACGCGACTTGAGCTGAATATTGCGAGCAGATTCTACAATATGATCTACCAGGACGACATCGCTATCTACGGGGATCCCGCCAACACATCGTATCAAACCGTCGAGTTCAACCCTTCGCGCGCCTCTGCGCAATCCATTGTCCGCAAGCACTCGAAGCTTGTGAAGCCGAATCCCAAGAATGCGCAGGTACTCGCCCCAGCCGAGAAGGCTTTCTACTCGGGCCGGTCTCTCAAGCGGGCAAGGGTCGAAATGGAGAACGAGGACGCTGGTGGCACTGAGGGTAATACTGGGGGCGACGGGGGGTGACGACAACGATGCTTAATCAATATTTTTATATTTCAATGTATTTTTTAACAATCCATGAACGGTTCTCACGTCCACGTCGCAAGCATTATTCAAGGCATTGTCAGCGTTGTCGCAACCAAGTGAGCATGCGACTGGGCCATTGCCCCGACCGCAAAAGGACCGACTTTGGGCCCCGTCGGATCCTCACACATGTGTAGCCTGGATGTTTGAGATTGAGATTATGTTGGGCTTGTGTCCATGGAGCCCAAGATGACCATTACATGGTTGGCATCATTCAGACGTCAAGGCTCAAACCGACCTCTGTTGGATTTGATTTCTGTCCTCACTGGAATGTCGGGCGGATCACATCATGATACTTGAGCCCGGATATATTGATCATCCTTTCACGACAGCTGATTGAGCTCCGTCCCACAGTGCGGTGTAGACCCCGGACGCACCATGGCTGATACAGGAGCGTATATGAAGTACATGACTGGTTGCAAAACTGATTGGGGTTTCAACTATTTGACTCAATCGGTTTGAACCACTGGAGACAACAATGATAGGGACTAGGAAACCCAAACGTGGGGTCCCCTAGTCCTCAGGGGATATGGAAACCAACACAGAGGAGCACAGGAGTATCAGTATTAACACTCCTTAATGCTGAGGTACCGGACCTGATCACGATAGACCGCAATCACCTTAATTTATTTTGAAGCCTATATAAGCTCGGTAGAATCTCCATGTACAGTAGATTCTACCTCGTCTAATCTCAGGCTTCTACCTTGGCTTGACATAGGCATTTTCTCCACCCTGCCCCGCTTCCTCCACACCGTACTACGGGTTGTATACCTGAGTGGATATTACACCCTCTTCGACTTGTTCCAGGTTCCACCTCGCATCCCGACCTATGACCTAGAGAGGATGCCGTACGGTTGGTCCTACTGCTCGGGGAACACACAAGTTACTAGTGTCTATCGGGTTTATCTTGGTTGGGGTTCTCGCTGGGTTACTCGCTGTTTAGCCGACCCAGAGGCCGTTGCTAACACAGGAGGCTTGTCACTACTAACAAAGGTTGACACAATGGGTGGATCCAGTGTTGATGGCTGCATCAGTTCGCAAGTGATCGCTGCCTTTGGGCAATTGCAATTTTTTGGCCAGTACAACTTGCTACGAAATTATTTTCATGTCTATCTGGAATCAATGCAAAATACTCAAATATAACCCCAGGAGCACAAGCACAAGCCACTGGCCTGGTCGCCCATTGACAGTGGTTCAAAATTTAGGTGTAGGTTTAGTGTAGGAAAGAGGCCACTGCTCATGTGATATCTACAAAAGGAAAGCTTATATAATAATGCAAGGTACTGGGTAATTTATACAGTAACCAACAGATTATATATTGAATGAGGCACAAGTTAAAATCAATACTATAGTGTCTATCAAGAGAGACTAGGGCTTGACCTTCATACCAATGTCTTTGCACATGGACAGCTCTATGTTGCACTTTCTCAACGCACTTCCAGTCAGCAAATTAAAGCACTTTTCAAGACTGATGTCAGTATATCCAGAAGTACTATTGGACTGAGCATGGTATGTCTCCTCCAAATCTCACTCCTTGGAACTGAAATAGCACCACATTAGGGTTGTTCACACCCACCCTTTTTCACGCCCTTTTTCTGCCCTTTTTGCACCCTTTTTGCACCCTTTTTTGCACCCTTTTTCATGTTTGACAGAGAATGTAACTGAGTGAGCTATAAAATCCAGAAAAAATCACCTCAGTCCTTTTTGCACATTTGAGGTGGTATGTGACCTTTGAGGAACAATAGGAGCACCCAGACTGTATGAAATAGAGAAACGGAGACAAAAATGGCACCAAAAAGGGTGGAAAAAGGGAGCCCCAGAGGGGGGTTTCACACCTACTGTTATATCCGTGTCGGAAAAGGCCGGAAGGACGGAAGGCCGGAAGAACGGAAAGGGCCGGAAGTGATACCACGAAGGTGAGCGGGTACACCAACTAAGTTGGCTCAGAGACGGAGAGGACGGAATCAGACCACGGAGCTATGCGGAGGCAAAGTACGTTAATTTTCAACTAAAGATACAGTAGAACATAACACGTATTTATACTAAATACGGAGATAAGTCTAATGCGGAAAGAAGTATGTAAAAGACAATAAGTACAGTGAAAGACAATAAGAACAATAAGAGGGAAGCATAGTTGCATAAGTCATATGTTTGATTTGGGGAATGCTCAGAAGACCTTCATTGCGAAAACCCCAAAGGTTGTGCGTCAACGGAACTAGCCGGATGCAACAGGAAAGCTGGATAGGACGCAACGGCCGTAAAGTAGGCCATAACCGGAATGGCCATAAACAGCCAGAAAGGATTGGAAAGTGCATGGTCGTAACACCTACCCTTTTTCATGCCCTTTTTTTTCACACCCTTTTTTTCCCCCATTTCCCCCAGAATTGCATGTAGGACCCCGTTTTCTTTGGTGTTCTGGAAAAAAAACTGGGCAAAAAACGAAGAGAATGGCAAAAAGGGCAAAAAAAGGCGCAAAAAAAGGGTGTGAAAAAGGGTGGGTGTGAACAACTCTATTAGGGTTGCATCACAGTTGGCTTTTTTGTGCCCTTTTGCACCCTTTTTGCGCCCTTTTTTGTGCCCTTTTCTGTGCCCTTTGTTTGTGTTTAGTAGATAATGTAAGCAAAAATCACCCCAGTCCTTTTTGAACATTTGAGGTGGTATGGGACCTTTGAGGAACAATAGGAGGACCTGGACTACATGAGATAAATAAAGGAAGCCAAAAAGGGAGCCAAAAAGGGGAGCCCCAGACTGGGATGTTCACAGTAGCCCTTTTTCACACCCTTTTTTTCATTTCCCCCAGAATTGCATGTAGGACCCCATTTTTTTCGGTGTTCTACCCTTTTTATACTTCTAATTGAATAAGGGAAGAAAAAAAAACCGGGCAAAAAACGAAGAGAATGGCAAAAAGGGCGAAAAAGGGCGTGAAAAAAGGCAACTGTGAACAACCCTATTGACAGATGATTAGTTGTATTTTTTTGTCTAAATTATGTATCACAATAGATTTCATGAATTATCTGTTGTGATACCATGTCGAAGGCACAGGTCCTAATCTTGTTCACAAACAGCTTGCTGTTGTGTACTAGATGTCCAAGAATGCTGTCAAAACATGACACAATTTGAAATCAAGCTGACATGGTATCATTCGGCCACTTCGGCTCTGGAGTTCCCACAATCAATGTGAGCTGGTCGGCACACAAGCATCGACCGAGTGAACATTGATATTGAGGCACCACTGAGTCAAAAAAAATGCCCAAAGTGCCACTCCTTTTTATTTGTGCCGGCCACTCACTTTCATTTCAACTGTTACTCATCCTGTTTGTGACCCGCTGCTTGCCGGCTCTCTTACCATCATATAATATAAAGGGTGCAAAAAGTGATAATGATCATGTGATCTATAGACACATGACTTGTAGCTAAAGAGTAAACAAAATATAGTAAGATGGTTCCTTACATTCTCAGCCTCTTGATACTTTCCAAACTTGAGGTACTTAGGTGACAGTCAGATTCCTGGATTACAAACTTTACAAAACTTGATCCTGTTCAAATTCTGAATAACTAAACCATCAATGTGGGTTGTTGTTACTTACAACCTGCTCATACACTGTTTTGAGTTCCATTGTTTCCCGGTACTTTTCTAGCTTGCTTTATGTTGCTGCTAGATTGGCCATAGCCTGCAGTGTGTCTGGATGATATGCACCAAGAAGGGTCTTCTGTTTTTCCAGGACAGTGCCTCCGAGGGGCTCTGCTTCTTGGTATCTTCCCAGTTGGCGGTATGTGGCAGCCAAATTGGCCATAGCCCGCAGTGTGTCTGGATGATCTGCACCAAGAAGGGTCTTCCGTTTTTCCAGGACAGTGCCTTCGAGGGGCTCTGCTTCTTGGTATCTTCCCAGTTGGCAGTATGTGCCAGCCAAATTGGCCATAGCCCGCAGTGTGTCTGGATGATCTGCACCAAGAAGGGTCTTCCGTTTTTCCAGGACAGTGCCTTGGAGGGGCTCTGCTTCTTGGTATCTTCCCAGTTGGCAGTATGTGGCAGCCAAATTGGCCATAGCCCACAGTGTGTCTGGATGATCTGCACCAAGAAGGGTCTTCCGTTTTTCCAGGACAGTGCCTTCGAGGGGCTCTGCTTCTTGGTATCTTCCCAATCGGCGGTATGTGGCAGCCAAATTGCCCATAGCCCCCAGTGTGTCTGGATGATCTGCACCAAGAAGGGTCTTCCATTTTTCCAGGACAGTGCCTTTGAGGGGCTCTGCTTCTTGGTATCTTCCCAGTTGGTGGTATGTGGCAGCCAAATTGCCCATAGCCCCCAGTGTGTCTGGATGATCTGCACCAAGAAGGGTCTTCCGTTTTTCCAGGACAGTGCCTTCGAGGGGCTCTGCTTCTTGGTATCTTCCCAGTTGGCAGTATGTGGCAGCCAAATTGCCCATAGCCCCCAGTGTGTCTGGATGATCTGCACCAAGAAGGGTCTTCCGTTTTTCCAGGACAGTGCCTTCGAGGGGCTCTGCTTCTTGGTATCTTCCCAGTTGGCAGTATGTGGCAGCCAAATTGCCCATAGCCCCCAGTGTGTCTGGATGATCTGCACCAAGAAGGGTCTTCCGTTTTTCCAGGACAGTGCCTTGGAGGGGCTCTGCTTCTTGGTATCTTCCCAGTTGGCAGTATGTGGCAGCCAAATTGGCCATAGCCCACAGTGTGTCTGGATGATCTGCACCAAGAAGGGTCTTCCGTTTTTCCAGGACAGTGCCTTCGAGGGGCTCTGCTTCTTGGTATCTTCCCAGTTGGCGGTATGTGGCAGCCAAATTGGCCATAGCCCCCAGTGTGTCTGGATGATCTGCACCAAGAAGGGTCTTCCGTTTTTCCAGGACAGTGCCTTCGAGGGGCTCTGCTTCTTGGTATCTTCCCAGTTGGCAGTATGTGCCAGCCAAATTGGCCATAGCCCACAGTGTGTCTGGATGATCTGCACCAAGAAGGGTCTTCCGTTTTTCCAGGACAGTGCCTTCGAGGGGCTCTGCTTCTTGGTATCTTCCCAGTTGGCGGTATGTGGCAGCCAAACCGGCCATAGCCTGCAGTGTCTCTGGATGGTCTGCACCAAGGCCCTTCCTATTTTGCTCTAGTTGAATGTCCATGATAAGGCCTGCCTCTTTGAATCTACCAGAGTCAAAGCATATCCGAAAATATTCCTTCCGGAATACTGGCTTCACAGTGGCTGGGTTTTGTATCAGGGCATCTACATGAGGCATCAGCCCAATTCTGAACTGATGCCTATCATCTGTGAACCTGACTGACATTCCTAAAATGTCCATCATGCACTCTCGAAGTCTGGGCTCATCTGCCAGAGTATTTCGACACCATGTATGAACTAGTGGATGCAGAGAAAGCGTGTCCCCATCATGTTTGTCAATAAGAGAATATGCATCAATTTCAGCAATTATATCCATGAAAGATTGTGGGTTCCAGATATCTGAGGGTGACAAAAAATTCTGAAGGAAGGCTCTAGCTTGCTGCAGAGCATCTGCTTCATTATTGTTTTTCCACATTGCAGCTTCCTGGAAGATTGAATCTGGAATGTGATCATGATGGAGCAATGAGCACATTTGTAGAAACTGTGCTGCCACCTTGCTCAACTGTTTAAAGCTGATTTCCCAAGTTGCATATACAGTTAACTCATGGCCATTATGAGATTGTCCAAGTCCAGGATGCTCGCTCAGTAGTCTGGTGTGATCCCGCTTATACAGGGAGAGATACTGATTGAGGTAATTAAATTTCAAAATGTAAGCACCTGCTTGGATAATTGCAAGAGGCAAACCCCGAAGTTCCTGAACATATCAAATCAGTGTGCTTGTATTGAAGGCTTTGCAAATAACATACCTTCACAATTTCTGCTGCTTTCTCAGCTGTTTCAACAGTTTTTTCCTTGGCTGCTCTCAGCAGGAGGAGATCTATTGCATCAGCCTCATCCATGTCCCCAACTTTTGAATGTGAGGTAGGTCCATGAATAGTCATTCGTGGGTTCCGTGAGGTGATGATGATATTTCCATGAGTGCATCTCGGGAAAAAAGGAAAGAGGTCAATTTTTGGGTCATCTGCATTGTCAAACAGCAACATCCACTCTTCAATCTAGGTGGTCAACCATAATAAAGCATCTTGCAAGCTGTTTCCAATCTTGTGAACAATGGCTATATTCTTGAAGGCTGTATCAAGAGTTTGCAGAGAACTGGCATCAATGAAAAATTGTCTTGTGAACCTGAGTATCACAATTAGCGGTTGCAAATGATGCACTGTATAACAATGCATACCGAGGAGTTGAAGGTTTGTTGGTCATAGTAAGAAATTTCAGAGCTATCTGTGTTTTCCCAGAGCCACCCAGACCATGGAGAACATATACATGTGTTTCCCTAATATCCCTTGAAAAGTATTCATCCATTGTTGCAAGAATATCCTGCCTTCCCTGGAAATTTCGGGAGGGAGGAGGACATCTGTCAAGAGCCAGAGCAGCCTGGGATTGTTTGATATTGTCAAGAGGAGCTTCTACAGCAGCTGAAAGCATTTCAATTTAAATTTAATCAGCAAAAGCAAGAAACAAATAATCACTGAGAGCAGCAGCCAAGACTCTTCCAGCCCTCTCTGAAAGACTTTTTACTGCATCTGCAAGTTGATTTACCACTGGGTGAGACTGTATGTATTGCCTGGTATTTGCCACTACATCACCGAGTTTCTCCCATTGATCCAGTTGGATATCCTGCATTCCCTGTTCAACATTGAAGCGAAAGTAAAGTTTTTCAACTCCATCAAAATGGTGTGCAAGAGATTGGTGTTCCTTTTCACAGTCTGTAGCCATCTTCTGGATAGCCTTTATGACATCCAGTGGGATCAACCGATTCAGCAGAGATGGTTTGGGAACATTGATGGTGTGAGGCTGTCCAGTGCCAAGGCTAATGATACATGCAATCTGCTTGTCAGGAAATAGAATCTTGGCCTCCAATAACAGAGCGGCTGTAGGATTGTTGTGGCCCATGCCGCCATCTAGAAATGCTTCCTCCATGCCAGGACGTCCAATTTTAATCTGTTTGAAGAATGTTGGGGCAGCACTAGTGGCTCGGCCTGCCTGCCAGATGGTACAGTCCATGGCCGGATGATCAGGGGTGTTATATGTTCGAAGTAGAACAGGGAGAGATATGTTTGCCGCAGTTGTTGCACACACAAACCTAGGTCAAATATTTATTTTAGCTCCTTCCAACAGAGTATTTGAAACACACGTTCTGCATGCTTTGTCACGAGTGTCTTCCAACCCCTCCTCGGGATCCTGTGAGGCCGATTTTTCTCTTGCAATCCGCTTGATAACCTTCTCCAACTTGGAAGCCTTGAACCTCCCAGCACTGCCTGGGGGCTTGACATGTGAAAAGACCTCTTTGGATAATTCTCCATATGCTTTTATGGCATCTTCAACACTCATTCGGAGGCGGCCTAGCATCAAGGCAATCAATCTGGTAAAATATGAGCAGTGCACATATTTTATTAGCAGAGCACACACCCGCCCGTACCGGTTCCCCCAATCAGATCAAAGTAGTCGCACGGGTGGGGAATGTCAGGAAGATCTTCTGCAACCTTGAGTCTGTACATGAGATGCTTGAGGATGATAAGCATTGATAAACCACGAATGCCCCCGCCGTCTGTACGGTATATTGCGTTAGATCATTCAAGTTGTACTGTGACAATGCATCACTTGCCGAGCGAGAGTAAGCATAAGCCTTTGGGATTGACCATGACGAGAAAGAGCAGGTTCAGTTGTGGTGGGTCAGGAAGCAAGGCTGTGGACGCAGCCTGCACATGTGTGCGAGAATCAGATAATCGATCTTCTCATGCTGCATTTATAGATCGGCTAGAGGACCGCACACATGACGTCCCTCGTTCCTTGTTAAAGTAGTTCGACGCTCCTCACTGAGATGGTAGAGAAAAAAGCGAGCGAGCTGATTCGAAGCCCGACTTCCTAGCCATTGATTTTATTCCCGGAACTGGTCCCACTCTCCGATGCAAGACGCTAGCTGCTGTAGAATTCTGTTAGTGCGGTGGTTGCGGTGTGGCGTGCACCCTGTCCGCTTCGCACCGGAGTCTTCTTGGTTATAACTGCCGAGACCTGAGCTTCGATTCTGTGGACTTTATTCGGGCCGACGATGAGCTATTAATCCTTGTGCAGATTCTCTGACAAGGAGGGTGCGGAGGCGATCCTCGGTGTAGTAGAGCGTAAATAAGATTATTAATTACATTTGACAATACAACATAAGGAATTCTGCTGAGTCGCTGCCATGTCAGAATCGAAATCACACGCTGCGCGCCGTGCTCATCTGGTCCGCATCTCCATATATCTTCCGCTTGTCTCCCTGATCCGCCTCAGCCCTCATTCATTCCAAGTCCCCCGGAGCAGATCGACAGGGAAGAACCCGATCGTGAGGTCCTGTGAGTGGTGTTAGTCTCAAATCGAGAGAAGCGACGCCGGCGTACTTGGAGTCGACGCACTCTTCGCGACCCTATCCGGTACATCCGGGACTCAATCGCGCTCGGCACGGAGTATGCGCAGCGCCCAGGCCCATGCAGCCCTATCGTCCCGGGGTCCACACGGTGCATGCACGAACAGAGGCAAAAAGCGACGCGACGGACCATGTATGGTGCTAGAATTTGGGCGTGGAAGACATCCAGAGTCGCGAGGCCGGGCAGGGATGGCGAGGGGGCAACGCTCGCTGCTCGAGTGGCTTCTTGGGTCTCCTTGATCGTCCGCACCCAGCAGCATGGTCGAGAAAAGACAGGAGGGACGGGAGAGAAGATCCTATACGCGCGCATCAGTCAATATTCATCCTCACCCCAGGAAGAGGAAGAGAAGAGAGACACGTGGCGGTGCGCACGGGAATTGGAGCAGGAGCGAGGTAGGAGAGGAGCGGCACGCACCGTATTAACTATCCTTTACCTCCGCCAATGCCGCAAGTCTTCATATCGCCCTTGGTCTCCCGCGGCCCGCGGGCCCACGACGTATCCATGCGCAGCCCAGATGGAACAGACGCGGCGAGGTGGGCGTGCCTTGCCGTGCACGGTGAAGCATTCGGACACGATTACGGACAGCACACATCGGGCGGACCGAGTCCACCACACCGCACGCAAGCAACTCTCGTCTGCGCGGGCTGGCTAGTCGTCCTCGTGCAGGCGTCCTGCACTCCCCCTACGAGCACCACCACCTCAGGCGCGTCCACAAAGGCCGCCCATCAAGATAGCAGCGGGGACGCGTAAATAGAGTCCCAGGTGTTTCATCTATATAAGCGCCGTACCGCCCGCGGTCGAGGTAGTTCGGGGACCCGGGACTGGTGATATTACAGGCGAGTAAGTACTTTTTTGGGACTAAAGAGTGCTCAAAGAACCTGGGGAGTACGAGTGGGAGGACACATAGAACAGGGATGGTGGTGCTTGGCGGTGGATGAGCGTGCATCTGCCTACATGTCAGCGGCGCGTTTGGTTACGAGTGGAGAGAAAGTGAGGATGGCGCAAGGGTGGACTCACGCAACCCTGCGGTAGTGCCCATCGAGCATTCATTGTGTAACGCAAGACGCCGCGTCCGGAATGGTAACATTGCGCGCTTTACCACGCCAAAAGAGAGAGAAAAATCCTCTACAGGTCGCAGGGCAGCAAGTCGAGAGCAGAGCATAACTCGGGTCCGCCGTAGAGCCAGAAGAAAGTCGTCGATCGGGAAGAAGCGGCGCGGAACGTGGCGTCACACACATACGGAGAGCACCCGTGAAGGTTTTCGTAAGGTGCGAGCACTCAAGTGGTGTGCAGATAAGAGATAATCGATCTCAAAGCACCCGCCCCCAGAGCAAGAGCAAGCGCTACGCAAGGGCGGAAGTGTAGAGCGGCGAAACGGAAACTCCGGAGGAGGTCTGCTTGTTCCTGTCGCGATGCGGTGAGAGGCCGAATTCGTGTTGCTTTTTTGAGTCGCAGAACACAAGTTTCGGATATGGCGCGATAGCAGGCGAGTAGGAGAGGGAGGGCAAGCATGTAAGTAGTATCTTGTGGTGGACGAAGACTGTTTTCGACTCCGTCAAAGTACTCGCGCTTGCATTCCGGGCTAGGAGCTGGCAGTCGAGTGTGAGCGCGGATATGCTTCGGTAATCGGTATACACTGAATCTGCGACGCCGCGGGAGGCTTGTCGCTGTGGATGACGTCAACGAAGGATCAAGCGTTGATGGCCGCATCAGGTTGCGAGTGATCGCCGCCTTCGGGCATTGAGATTTTTTGGCCACGAAATTATTCTAGTGTCTAATCCGGAATCAATGGCGCAAATTACTCGAATATCGCTCCAAGAGCACAAGTCACTAGCATGGTCACCACGCCCATCGACAGTGGTTCAAAATTTAGGCGTAAGTTGGGCGCAGGAAAGATGCAGGGCAGACCTGAAATCGAACCAGGTGTCGTTTCAGAAGTTAGAGCTCGAGACATACGTATACACTAGTACTATGGCTTCTTGAACCTTGGTTCGAATCGCGGGCGAGTTCAATCCACATGATTTTGGTTCATTTTAATTTTCAAACCTTCAGAATGATTCTCACCAGTCAGGACCATTCGGAACAGTTCGTCAATATGCTGCTCTGTGAACATCTTGTAACTCAGGAACTTCGCATTCTATTGAATTTCGAGCGACGGAACTAATCGGCCGAGGGGCTCGGCAGAGCGGCATTCCGGAAGAGAGATCAGCTGTGCGGTCATCTGAGGTTGATCATGGACACGACCACGCTGAGGCTAAATTTGCGATGGCCTACTCGAAACATTCAAGAAGACTTCGCTACATTTCCTGCAAGTTCTCTTGACCAAGTCTCCTCGCAGCCATGAGGTGGTCTTTGGCTTTCTCGGTTTTTGTCGCGTCTGGGAGCGCGCAGCTTGTAACAGACCTCACCGGCTCTGGGTGGACTCTTCACAGCCAGAACGGCAGCATCTCTATTCCAGCCTCGGTTCCATCGCAGCAATACATCGATCTCTACAAAGCCCATGTCATTGGCGATCCTCTGTACGGTCTCAACAACACCGAACAGTCTTGGGTCCCCCTCCAGAACTGGACATACACTTCGCGCGCTTTGACTGACCTTCAGCTCACCGGTGCCCTCTCCTCCACTTACTTGGTCTTCCAGGGCCTCGACACTTTTGCCCACATCACTCTCTGCAACCAAGTCGTTGGCGACACCGACAATATGTTCCGGCAGTACATCTTCGACGTCTCCTCCGTCTTGCATTCCTGCGGCCACACCACCCCTCAGCTTTCCATAAACTTTGGGTCTGCGGTGAACATTACCCACGCATTGAGCGCGGGTCCCGACGCCGACCCCGACGACAACTTCGCCGACAGCTGCAGCACCACGAGCAGCGAATTCAGCTGCAAGCCATATGCGCGAAAGGAGCAAAGCGACTTCGGCTGGGACTGGGCGCCTTCCCTCGTCCCCGCAGGACCATGGCAGCCCATCTACGCCGTCCAGATGACCCCCGGGCAGGTGCACGTCAACAACGCGCTCATCGACATCTACCGCAAGGAGCAGCAGAACAACCTCCCGCCCGACCAGGGAATGCCGTGGGTGTTCAACGTCTCGCTCGACTTTGTCGGCAGCCTCCCCGGCGTGCAGATCGGAATGAGCCTCTCCCTGGCGGACGCGAATGGGAAGCGCGTCCTGACGCAGGCCCTGGGCGGCATCACCCAGTCCCCGGAGACCATCACCGGGAACACGAGCATCGCACCGGCCGCGGTGCAGCTGTGGTGGCCCAACGGCATGGGCGCGCAGACGCTGTACACCGCGACCGTGACGCTCACAGGCCTCCTCGGCGTCCCCATCACCTCCGTTACCAAATCCGTCGGCTTCCGCACAATCGTCCTCAACCTCTCCCCCGTCTCCGACGCCGAGCTGGCCGCGGGCGTCGCCCCGGGCGCACACTGGCACTTCGAGGTCAACGGCCAGCCCTTCTACGCCAAGGGCGCGAACTTCATCCCCCCTGACCCGCTCTGGCCGCGCGTGAACGCCACAAAGGTCGAGCAGCTCTTCGCTCTCGCGCAGGCGAGCCACATGAACATGTTCCGCGTCTGGGCCAGCGGCGCGTACCTCCCCGACTGGGTCTACGACGCCGCGGACCGCACGGGCATCCTCCTCTGGTCCGAGTTCCAGTTCAGCGACGCGGAGTACCCGAACAGCACGCACTATCTGCAGAACTACGAGGCGGAGGCGTACTATAATGCGCGCAGGGTGAACCACCACCCGTCGTTGGCGCTGTGGGCGGGCGGGAACGAGCTGGAGGCGATTATACTGGCGTTTTTCTTCTCGGCGGACCAGCCGGGGTCGCTTCAGAAGCAGTATGAGCAGATCTTTTTGGGGGTGCTGCAGAAGTGTGTGTATGCGAATTCGAGGAGTGTGAGCTATATTCCGAGCTCGACGTATCATGGGTGCGTGTCGTGGTGGATACGGACGACATCTGACCATGAGCGGGCGCAGATGGCTGAAGCTCGACTTTGACTCGGAGATGCCCCAGGTGCGTGCCTTTTCCTTTTCCGTTTACTGCACTCTCCCGGCACTGACTTGAGACCATCTACATAGGTCCCGCGCTACCTCAACACCAGTGGGCCGGACGCGCTGTATGCAGACACAGACGCGTACAACTACGATGCGAATACGCTGTTTGACATTACGAGCTATCCAATAGGTGTGTTTGGCTTCCTCGATTCTCGATTCTGCGCACTTTTGGTGCCCTACTCCTTCTTTCAGTGTCTACAGCCTCTCTTTCCTCCTTCCTTCTCCGCATCTGGTATCTTCTCCGTCAGCCACCCTCGGCCCCTTCCATCCCCTCTCCTTCAGCTATACTCTCCGCCACCCCCGTCAGCCCCCCCACTCCCCTCTACCTTCAATCCCCTTTCCGCCAGCCTCCCGACGGTTCCACTTCCACTTCCAGTCTTTGCGTCGGGCTGTCACCCCCATCTCACTTCCTCTCATTCCCATATATCACACCACACTCCCTCCACCGCACATGTCTTTTCGGCCTGCCTTTGCATAATCCATTCTCATCCTCCATCCTTTAAATTGCCTTCGATTTTCCACTACATTCGCACGCGTACTGACTGTCTTTGTACACAGGCCGCTTCGCCGACGAGTTCGGCTTCCACAGCATGCCCTCGAGTCTCACCTGGGCCACCGCCGCGCCGCCTGAGGACCTGTACTACCCGAGCGAGACGGTGCGTCTTCTCAACATTTCCTTTGTCTCTCTTCCGCTTCAGTTTCTCTCTCCGCATTCTCTCACGATGGGAACTAACACTATCTTCTGTACTGTGCAGGTCATCAACCACAACCGGCACACGTCCTTCGGCGCGACGGGTGACGCGGACGCGCTGAGTCTCGCGGGAATCGCGGAGATGACAGCCGCAGTGGAAATGTATCTTCCGGTGCCAGGGAAGAAGGATGGGGCGGCGAATTTTACGCGAGTCTAATCTCTGCCTTGTTTCCTTCGTTTACTTTGTCGCCATTCTATATCCTCACGTCTCCCTCCCGCACCTCGCATCACCTCTCGCTCTCGCTGCCCCATCCCATCCCCCCCGGCTCCCTTCGCTCTCGCTCCATCTCATCCTTCACTTCCTGTCTTCGTTTCCCTTCGCTCCATCATTCTCTCCTGACCCTCTTTCCACCCATCTCCCCCATCTACGTCCGATGCTGACTGCGACCCACAGCGCATGGTGCTGGTCGACGCAAGTAGTGCAAGCGGATGACATCGCGCACCAGATTGCGTTTTACCGCCGCGGCTCGGGCATGCGCGAGCGGCAGATGGGCGCGCTGTATTGGATGTTTAATGATCTTTGGTGAGTCGAGTTTTGTGTGGCACGGCGCGATGGGCTTGTGGGGACGAGGCGCGCAGGGGGGTGGGCGGAGTGGGAGGTGGTGAGCGCGGAAGGAGATGGAGGGCGAGACGAGGAGAGCTGCGACGGGCATGCGCACCCGAGACAGATCTCTTGTGCATCCGAGTGCCGCTATATCCGCCCTCCCCTTCGTCGACGCGCATCCCCTGCGGGTGTGCGCATCGTGCGCTACTCAAGGGGGTGCGATGTAGGGCTTGTCTTCGCTCGCGAAGCGGGCAAAGCGATGGCACGGGCTCTGATAGAGCAGTGCTGAATGGCCACCCATCGCAAGCACTGGTGCCCATCCTTCTCTATCATCACTCGCTTTCGTGCGTAGACGGACGCTGACATATATTCTTTTCAGGGCTGCACCGACCTGGGCCGCCGTCGAGTCCACTAACCGCCAAAAAGTCCTCTATTACGCCGCCAAGGACATCTTCTCGCCCGTCATCGTCAACGCATACTACAACACTTCGGGTGGAACGTCCGACCTTCAGATCTGGGTCACCTCTGACCTTTTCGCCCCGGTTTCTGGCATCGTCTCATACTCGTGGGTGAACTACGCCGGGGGCGCGATAACCGTCGGCACGCTCTCCACCGGAAACACAAGCGTAAGCGTGGGGGCCGTGAATGCAACTCACGTCACCGCGCTGCACTATGTGGACCTCAGCAGCACGCTGGCGGGGAGCGGGGTGGATGCAAAGGATGCGTTGCTGCAGCTCTCGGTTTCGGCGAAGGCGGGTGACACTACGTACACACACAGCGCGGTATTTCACCCCGCGACGCTAGCGCAGGCGGCGCTGCGTGACCCCGGGCTTGCTTTAACGAAACCGAAGGTCCCGACAAGCAACAGCGCAGCGGGGAGCACCTACACTTTTACCGTCAGCGCGCCGAAGGCCGTCGCGGCGTGGGTGTGGCTGGACGTGAGCACGAACGCGGTGACAGGGTATTGGACCGAGAATGGCTTTTGGCTGAAGGAGGGGGAGAGCAGGAGCATGGTGTTTACGGTGTGGGAGGATTGGAGCAAGGGGAAGTGGGTGGATGGGGTGAATGCTCGGAGCGTGTGGGATAATACGCTGCCATGAACACGCAGATCCGAGTCAGCCAAGAAAACACTACTCCGTCCACACATTGTACATGTGTAGCCTCTCGACTTGGGAATCCATCTATTATCAGCCTTGCATAAACTCTCTGTTCTTCCCAAAACCGATTTCCGACATTCGTTTTTCCGGCATTTGTTCCTCGATCTTGGGGGGGGGGGGGGAAGTGAGTGATCATTCGACTTCCGTGTGTTTCAACGTGAGATGGACCGACTGGTAAAGGGCAGCGATATGCTCAGGAGTGTTCTCGTCGTGGGATTCAAGTCTCGCACTTCGACGTACATCAAAAAGATGTACGTCGTTGCACCGTCTGCGCCGACACCAATGACAAATACGGTGTCCCGGCGTAATCTGGCTGGTTGGGCGCTTACGGCTGGTCTCCATCGGGTTGAGAGCCTAACGAGAATGTTCGTAGACGCACCTCCCGAGACCATGAAGAACATGAGTGAATTCAAGTTAAACATCGTAGGGAAGACCTCCTTACGGAAGGACAGGGCATATATGGCCACAGCGAAAAGCTGTTAGATGACTGTCTGTGGACTAACACTGTTGAGATCTAGATCTGTCCACGGGATCTTATATTGAATAGAATCAAACCAGAGCTTTCTGTTCCATACCATTCTTGGATTTTAAATATCGGGTATTGAACACCTTAATTTTTCACACCGCTAGAGAACGCAAAAATGAAATTTGAGCTATGCTAAATTGACGGGAGAAAATCGTGAAATATGGGCGAAAAAACCTAATGCTCCCAAGCTGGGCCTTGATAGCACAGCGTCGCGATTCTCTTGCGCTGTCCGTCCAAGAGGCACAGTCGGATCATCAGATTCATCCTCGGCCTCCGAAGCCTCCACATTTCTCGATCCGGCAATTCCTCCATCATCGCCGAGAACGAAATTGTCTGCCACAGAAGACCCGCCGCAAAGGAGATGGTCGGAGACTTAGGGCGCGAAAACGACACGGTTCGCAGCACATAATTCCGATTCTGAGAGTATTTCAACATAGTTTTTTCTTAGTGATTGCCCAACGAAACCTCGAAAGCTGTGGACTCTGACGGAGGAGATTATGGGCGAGACGTTTAGATTCTAGGCTTGAATAGACTTGATAAACAGCAAGATAGATGACAAGTCGATGGAATGTATTCAAGAATTCGGAAGCAAAAGCAGTCTGTAAAAAGGCAGTGAGCATACGTGATGATTAAGAAAAAGAGAACACACCACTATTCTTTGGCCACGATCTCGAGACCCTCCGACTTGAGCTGCTGCACCTCGGACTGGAACCACGCAGACCACCTCCGGTACCCATCAATGTACCAGAGATCCACATATTGCAGGCGTGCAATGGCCGGAGGGGATAAGGAAGCGTGCTGCGTGTCATCCGGCCACCACCGTGAACATATTAATTTGAAGAGCTTCTTTTCGGGGAACCAGTTTTCCTGGAGGAAGAGCGTCAATTTCTCCAGTTTCGGGACAAGGTGTGCGGTGTCGGGTTCGGAGTAAGTGAGGGCTTCGAGGAGAATATCGTCGATCGCATTCTGGCAGTCATTTATGGTAAGATGCAGCAGGGATGGAAAGTCTACGAGGAGGGAGCGCAGCTCCTGCGGGGATATGTCGAAGTGGTTGAGATGGAAATATTCGATATTGGGGCATCGTGGCAGGAATTGATGCAGCGCGGCGGCCGTAGAAGGCAACCATGCAAGGAAATGCCCAAATGATTGGAGTTCGAGTGTTTTTAGTGCCGGAGCGCAGATGCATGAGAGGAATGGAGCAATAACAGCATCTTCTTCAAATAATACCGAGCGGGTATCGAACTGCAAATTGAGACTCGCTAGCTTCGGTAAGACTCGAGGAGTTTGGTGAGGAACGACTTCCCACCGCTCCCATGGGAGGGTATCGATTACCACATCTGAGATGTTCGCGCATTCGACGAGAATGTCGAGGCAAGTTTGGGGGGAAGGGTCCGTCAAGCATAAGTATGTGAGTTGCACCCATGGCATGGGAAAGAGCTGGGTATTTCGGACCCAAAGCGTCACTTCACGGAGGCGAGGGGCATGCAGGAAGGCGTGAGCAATGGGATGACGCTCTGCCACAGCCCTGGGTCCATGAAAAGATAATTTAACGGTTTCGAGCCGTTGAAACGTGTCCAAGGAGAGCCGACTGAGCTGAAGAAAGACGTCGTAGTCGACCACCCGGAGGGTCCGTGCTCTGTTTGCCACCGAAAGTAATGTGTCCACCATAGCCTTCGAGATCGGTTGATCCGTTGGCTCAGGGGCGTTCTGCCTTTTACCAGAAAGCTTGGCAAAAGAAATTGGGATGGACAGCGGCAAAGAGCGCTGCAACAGCATCTTTGTGAATGCAATGTAGTCTGCCGAGTTATTTGCGACTTTAATGGGCAGCTCCACCCATAGGCGAGGGATCCGCAATGCCAGTTCCCTCCAGCGCACGGAGACCTGCGACAGCTGAAGCGCTGACTGAAATTGGCTGGTCGACGAGCAAGCCACATCAAGAAATATCTCCGTAACCAGCTCGGGCGGTACTTTCCGAATGGGGACAATGGCAGCTTTGAGGGAGCTTATTCGGCTGAGCTCCTGCTCGCGGAGACGCGTGAAGTTTTTTATTTGAGCGTCAAAGTGAACGACCTTCGCCTCTGCATCCGCGATGAGAGCTTTATGATTCGCCAGTGAGTCCATGGTGCTGTGAATGTGAAGTGAATTACTTGAATTTGAGGAACCTCTATAATAACGCACCTTTGGATGGCAGTGGCAATGGATGCTCGCAAGGCGACGGAATGCGAAATGGCACCGTAGCCTTCGGGGAATAAGGTCCGACGTGATGGAGGTTGTCGCTTATGAGAGTCATCGGGATTTGTGAATTCAAAGTCAACAGGCGAGAAGCAGCGACTTACAGCAGGCCCTTGGCAGGCTCGGAAATGGAGGAGCAAACAGGCTGAGCTGTCACGTAAGTCACAAAGTAACGTGTTGTCGCGTGTCGTCACGATCAATCTACAGTACGCGCGTTCTTCCAGTACTTACAACTGCGTCACGCACTCCCCTTCGTACACGACAAACGGCTCGAGTCCGAGAGTCGCCTACTCATCCGCCTCGTCCCTTCCACAAAGACGACGTCAGAGTGCTTTCATCGGCATCATACTTCAGTGTTGTCACTTAAGGTGTTAATAAGGGTAAATCTTTTTGTTAAGGCCTTAACACCTAATTACGCCTTAATATTAAGGGCATATTAAGGCTTAAGTTAAGGGGTGCTCAATTTTTTTCTGTGTCAGATCGTAAGTAGGTACTGCACAATCAGCCGTCATAATCATCGCCAGACCCTTCCAGTTCCCCGTCATCTAACTCTTCGTCTGAGTGCTCGGCAGCCAACAGCTCCATGAGCAATGTTTCCCTCGTGAAAGGACGTGGAGCCGCCTTGAAAGGGCGCTTGATTGACCACCAAAGAGTTTCGCCAATATACGAGGAAGAAATTTGGTAGTTGATGGCCCCATCGTGGTTGCCAACCGTTGAAGTTCTTCGCCATCCTCGTCGTCCGAGAGATCCTGTGCAGCTACCATCCATTTGGCATGAACCTTGTTCCAGGAACGTGCAGAATTACCAACGATCGACACGTGCGGGGGTCGATTGGAATGGGGACATTGTCTGGGCGATAAAGGGCAATACAAGCCAGGCAGTAGGCATTGCAATGTGCCGTGTTACGCTTTCTTCCTCGGTGAAAGAACTCCCACAGAGGGCCGCGGGTGGGTGGCATTGACGAAGAAGATGCGAAGAAAAATGACGTAATTGCCATCAATAAGTCTTAATTAAGGCTTAACGGCACCGAAGCATGAAGCTAAGTCTTAATATTAAGGGGTAATTAAGCCTTAACTTAATTTAAGTCTTAACTCTTAAGGACAACACTGTCATACTTAGACCCTCCTTCCTCTCGCTCGCTGATAATCTGGTGTAGGCGAATGATCGACATTCGAGACAAGGAATATGAATGTGTTAGCGAATCAAAGGAGGGGAACTTACGAGTGGTAGGGGCGCGTTGGCGCTAGCAATCGACTCGTTCGAGGCCTTGCGTTTAAGAGTCCCTGATTAAGTCAAAAAGAGGTTGGTGTTAGCTTAATCGAGGCGAAAAAAGAAGGAAAGCTTACGCTGGGAGGTCCTTGGAGGGTGGTGGAGCAATGCACGCCTCGGCAAACGCGACGTCTGCGCCGCGAGTGCGGCTCGCATGACACGCACCCGACGACCTCCAGCCCCTGCATGCCTCAATGCCTGGGCATGAAAGGAATTCAGCTCTTTTCCGGACATCTGCCGATATTTACAGAGTATAGGGGCGTCCTTGGACGGTAGCCCTCTGAACACAGTCGTAGAAACGTATCTACTATCGGGCGGGTTTGAAAGATAGGGGCGTGCGAATTTTGAGTCCTATGATCGCCGCGGCATAGGTGTGGTTGGTTTTGGAAACTGGGCAAGCCGCAAAATAAAGAGATAAAGATTCAATATTCCAGCCAGATGCTATGATCTCCATAGTGCCTCAGTAATTCTGAATGCAAAATGTTTGAGCGGCCACCGGCATGCCAGATTCAAGCTTGACCGAAGTTGATTTGTCGGAAAAATGCAATTTGGCTTATCAGGGGCTGACACAACCTTATGGACTGGTAAGGCCAGATCAGCCACTTTTCAGGCTTGAGGCACAGGCTAATCGGTCCTTGCAAGCCTAGATCAGGCCGCACCCTCCACAGGTGCCAAAAAAATGATATTTTATATGTAAGAGAACTTCAAATTGAAGTTCTTTAAGTTGTTTTTCTTGGTTTTTTCCAAGACCAGCTCTCCCGGAGATACGAACACACAAAACGAAAGGATCGAGATGAGCATGCTGCACTCAGCCACCAATATAAATTGAGACGGTATCTACAGACTAATAGACAGGTTGCGCAAAGCCGCATGCGGCTTGTTTTGTGCGCAAACTCGTCACATGCGGCTTTTTCGCTTTTCGCTCTGGTGGTCTGGGGAAAGTTATTTAGTAATCATAGCGATGCTGGGGAGCAAAAGAGCACAACTCCGCAGGCGGCTTTAAAAGCCGCGTGCGGCTGTGGCGCAACCTGCCTAATATAAAACAGCTCAAGTTTGGCTAAAGAGTTCTCGTGTCGTACTTTGAAGTTTGTCTGTGAGGCGCGATCGAAAAATCCATCGGAAGTCACCCATCGCTTGATTTAACATATGTATTAGACGGCCTTTGGCGCCTCATCGTCGCATAATCCATGATGCGGCTCAGCGTCATACGCAATCTCTGTCACTTTGGTCATCCGTATGTCGATGTTGGTTCCAGTGCACGGTTGGATCTGCTTCTGCTGACATCGAAAATCGGATGCACCGCCGTTCACCGTAGGGGTCAAGGACGGCAGGGTTACGGTGCCCCGGTCTATTGCGCGGAGAGTTGCCCTGGAGTTAAGACTGGACACCCACATTAACACGTAGTTGTACTAGACACTGCAGCCGAACTTGCCTAGCCAATAGGGAGTTCGAAAATACTTGACGTAGTTAGAATATGAATAGGGCTATGACACAAAACACGCTTACGTCCAGCTGATATGATGCCCACCGCAAGCCAGATAACTGTTAATATCCATCTAGCCAGTGTCAAGTTTGGATAATGCTGAATTTCATACAGTTTTCCTTCATCGTGATAAACTGGGAGAAATCAGTCTGGGTTAGTGCCAAGATGAATTCCCACTTTCAAGGAAACGTACACAGGCCAGTGCAGTAATGCTCGAGGCGCTTAATGATATGAAACTGAGGACCGGTGACGAAAACCGAGTGGATGGAAATCAACCTGGTCATCAGCGCTGTCTCTGTCATTCAATTGATCAGAAAACGGCATGTTTACATGACTATCTCAACGAACCTATGGTCCATGCAATGAGTCTATCCAAAACTTCCGTAGTCCTGCGCAACTTTAGTGATTTGATAGTAAGTCCAGGCGGGAGGAAAATACCTCTGGTGTACTCTGAGACGTTGGTCGCGGAGGAAAACCACGAGAGTCGCCGTGATGGTTAAATCGGTAATAGTGCTGATACTCCACGAGAGAGTAATCAACCATCCCCACTGAGTTTCGAATGGCGCCAAAAAAGTCATCCTCACTGCCATTAAAGATATCGCGCTCATACCCAGCAGGCGCATGAAAACCATGGCCGAGATTATGAGAGAAACGAAGAGTCTTTTCGAAAGAGCGTAAGCTCGAATTGTGAAGAACCCTTGCACTGCAGCAGGTGGGTGAGCGCTCACATCCACAAGGATGGTCGGGTAGACATATATACTCACCGAGTGCTGCAATAAAGCCGGTCAAGAAGGCGGCAACCAAGATGGATTTGGGCAAGGCACGAGCGAGGCGCTCTGGATGCCCGTAATCGGTTATCGTGTATGCGTATATCGTGTGCCCGACACATATCGCATGCGCGGCATCACAGACCCTACCATACATTGATTCAGAACTCGGGCATGCGGAAATGATCAAGATGGAGAAAATGCACCACACAAAAGCGACCTGCCAACGATGATCAGTCAGTTATATGCATTACTCTTCCTAAGCAGCTCTCGATTCGTCTTGTACACACCAAAGCCTTGATTTTCGGAGAGTCATCTGGGAAGCGGTTGTAGTAGTTGTAGGTTTGAGTTGTCGTAACACCGAAGAGGACGTGAGAGACAAAAACCCCGATCTGCAATGCACCTAGACGACAACATGTTGATTCAAGGATTGAAAAATGAGGCATTCTGTGCGCACCGAGGGAGGCGTCAAGATTGGACGGTACGGCACAGTCCATAGGAAGGGAGGTTCTCGAGAGTGAAACAGGAGGAAGGTTACTTATATCCAGTTCGGGAACCATATATCAAGGGGTTGGCACATGAGAAATTGATGGTATCATGCCGGTCGGTCGGTCCCCCTGAGAGACCCTTAAAAATTTTTTTTGGAAGAAAGTTTGAAGGGCCTCCTAGGACCTCAAGAAGTCTCCAGAATCACTTACTTGCAAGTTTTTGACCTTGTGCGGCCTCTTTTGAGAGTATAGTCCCAAAAAGGAAATGATTGACAGGTGGCAGTGCTCAGCTCGGCGAGCAAAGCAACCACTTGAACCTAAATCTGGTGTGTTTGGCAATGAGTTGAGTACAGTGAGCTATAAACTGTAGACTGAGACTACATGTAATGAATCCATATTCATAAAGGATTCTGTGTGGGATTTCACCCTCGTAAAGCTAACATCTTCTCTAGTTATCTACACCAAACATCCCGCAAACAATGTCTGATGTGTCCAAGCTGTCCCACCAGTCCGAGAAACATTATGATGGCTCAAAGCTCATATATTTGGACTGAAGCCAAGTAAATCACACAAAAGCAATGGAATTTGTGCCCCGTACACCAATTGAACCACGTGAGAAATAGCCTTACGGGGAATGATGCCATCACCCAGTGATTGCCGTGGTCGGTCGGTCCCCCTGGCCAAAGCTTAAATACAAAATTCGGCATGATATGCTTAATTAATTTTTTGCCAACCCCTTGCCATATATTCTCAAGCAAAGTGAGAAGATCTGTTGAAGCCCAGGCGATCATGGACACTGGGAAAGAAATGCAGATTATCTGAAATTGTCCGACCAATCGACGACCGCCATATGAGAGCCGGCCGCAAGTGAGTCAACACTTAGAAGCAATTGCTGCAGTTCCAGTCTATTCCAGATGATGCGTGCCGATTTGAATAGGTGGAGATAAGATCGAATCAATTTAAAAATTGAAGCCTTCCGGAATCCAGCGATCGCTTGGCGGTCGCTGAACATCAGTCAGTTCAGTATTGAATCTGAGGTCTCGGAGGTGGATCCAACTGGACATGGAACTGCTGCGCGGCTGAGAACCGTGGACAATGTGGAGAATGAGTTTGAGCACTGCCAATATCACCATCAGCCAATACAAAGGATTTTTTTACGCATCTTCCTTCCAGTGATCCCGACAACGGCGACCGATTAGATCCAGACCAGCAGCGGGTGCACGAAAGAGCTCGTTTGTGCACAGATACAGTGACGCCGAGCGTTCGACAGAGGCTCCTCTGCGGGCCAGCCTCTTTGTCCCGTCAGCATCAGCGGGACGCCGCGTACATGTCTCTCCTCGCTCCTCTTCCCTTGTTCTTCCCATGCACGCCTTTTTCCCGATCTTTCACTAGTGCCGCCTCTCTTTATCCGGGTCCCATCATCTCCGTTGCGTGCCGCAGCATCTCCGTGGACGCAGAACCATCTGCCACGCACTGGTGCGACGTTAGGTCGGCGATAGGGAGTGTACTAACGTATCGAGCGGAGGTGGGATGGACGGAGGCGAGACGCCAAGGCGAATGGTATCTGCACCGATGGTTTAGCACATCTCGCCTTGAGCCCTGCCCTCTCGCGACGCTGTCCATGACTCGCGTTGGGCGGATGTCCACAGGGCGGTAAGATTTGATTCTGTTTGAAGACGACCTTGTGCCGCGGAGACGTGCTTGGATGCGGGGGCAGGACGCGGTCAGAGCTCGATAGCGACTGTATGGCGTCGAGGACGAAGGTAAAAAATACAATTATGGGGTTGGTACATGCATGAGTCCCTGAGACCCAGCTGGCGGCGTCATAATGCGGGGCTTCGCGGGCTGTGGACATCTCCTGCTTCAGAAACGACCTCGGGGCATAATTTGGCCGTAAGAATCAGGACCTTTCCTCCAAGTTTAGGTTTCGAAAAGTTGAGGTTCTTGGGAAGGGTGTCAAATCGGCCGCCCTTCAGGTATAAATCGTTGATTTCGACTCACCAATACTTTCTTTTCAGCCCTGGTTAATGTTCTCCGCCGACCAGGCTCATTCATCTTCATGACCTTGACCCAGCGCTTCGAGTTCATCTCCTCCGCTACCGTGGCCATACTGGGTTTATATTCTACTCCCATCCTTCTGCGCAGCGTGTTGTACACAATGGCCACAAGCGGACTCAGACTCGTCGCTGATTCCGCCGCGCGGCCTGCGCCAAGTTTCATCTAAGAGGGACGGCAAATATGTACCGCGTTTCCTGCCACTGGCGGCCGTCGAGCTCAGAGTACTTGAGTCGAGGTTCGAGCGGGCGCAGAAACACGTCGCGAGCATAAGCACGCGCCGCGGGTGTTGCATGAGAAGAATCCAGCATGCGCATGGCGACCAGTGCTGTCCCAGAGCATGCGTACCGCGCCAGTTAGGAAGAGAATACTTATCCTTGATTTCCTTGGTAGGACGGGCCGGGACAGTGCCCGCAGATCTTGGGCTAAAAATTGACTGCGTTCAAGTACACGGACGTGCTGGGGAGAGAGGGGCTGCAGCTGGGGATGTATATCCAGCACTGGACGTGTAATTGAATCAGAAAGCGGTGGTGGCAGCCAGAACGCGTCCCACAACAGGGGCGCATCATGGCGTATAGTTTGCGCAGTCCATGGGCGCGAATCCACAAGCCAGTGGGAAGGGATAACGCTGGCGGTTGGAACTTGGCGAACAAACAGCGACAGCGGCTTGGCGGTTTTGGCAAAAGCCGTATTATGTAAGAAATGCGGATTTCCAATGTTCAACATTGCAACATGCAGAAATCTCTTTCCAAGGCCTTTCAATGCTACATGCGTCATAAAAAGAGACAATGCAATTCAATAACCTGTTTTTTATGCACAAAGAGCTGCCAAAATCAGTAAAAGGATATGGACCTTGCGGTTACAAGTCTCCAAAACTTCGTCTGCACCGGCTGAAATCGGGTCAAAGGGATAGCTCTTCGGACGCCTCGCCCGCGTGTACTTTTCTTAAACTGGCCATCTTTACCGCATTTTTCTCCTACCGGGTCGAGGTGTCCCCCGCTGGATTAATTATTTTGCTTACATTGAGGTCGATGAATCGTCAACTCAACTTGAATATGCCTTAAACTCATCTCAATGTGCGATGATAGAAGGTTTTTCGCCTGTGTCGAAAAACCACTCCCGTCTGAATTTTCAAGACCCAATTTAACATCTTACTACTAGTAGTCGTATGCCTGATTTAACGGCGAAAGAGCGATGACCACCAATGCGTCATATGGGACCGCCGATCCTCCTCCTGGACGTTGTTCTCTCTGATCACCTTTAGAAACATACTTTCCAGAGTGGCCTTCTCGATCGTATATTCAGGGAAGTCCTCCTGAATCGACAAAGTGCGGAACAGGTCGGCCGGGGGTAAGTTAGCAGTGGGTACTTCGAAGCGGGTGGCGAGGTCGTCCACCATCCGGGCACCCGGAATTTCCGCCACCAGTCGCTCTACGCAGGCAACATGCTCGGGGGAACTGGAGGTGAAATGGACCTCGTATGTCGCGTATCGAGAAGAGAGTCCCTCGGTGGTCCCAACAGCTTCGTTCGTCGCGTGAGATCAAGTTCCAAAATGGTTGAAATAATTCACCTAACAGTCTTACGGCGAGGATCCCCACCTTAGTTGCGAGAGCTGCGGCCTCCTCCATAGAGTCTACACACAGTCAATATTTTCACTTACTTGATATGGGCCAGAACGTACGGGTAGTGATAACGAACGCCTTGGATCTCGCGACGGTTCTAAGCAAGTGCCACATCTCGCGCTTGATCTTAGCATCAATGCCAGTTGAAAACTCGTCGATCAACACGACTGGCGGGTTTCCTACACGGGATCAATCAGAGAATAAACATTTTACAGACAAGTAAAGCCAACCTATAAGCGCGATGGCGAGCGACAACTTCCTTTGGTTTCCCCCAGAAAGCTTGCCTGCGAGACGATCGGTGTAGAGATGCAAACCAGTGGTCAGTAGGAGCGACTCGATGCTACGATCTAGTTCCTCGCCCGTCAAGCCCTTCAAACGACCGTAGATCATCAGGTGTTCTCGGACCGATAACTGCGCATCGATGGCGGAGAACTGAGGGCAGACTCCGAGAGAGATGCGCGCCGTTCGTAAATCAGTTACGACGGATGCAGCGTTGATCAGCACATCCCCACGGTCCGGGACGACGCTGCCACCTAGGAAAATATGAGCGCAGCACACTAAAAACAGCGGTCAACTAACTCATCATATTTATCGAGGTCGTCTTGCCAGCACCGTTCGGTCCCACCATGCAAAAGACATGTCCCGGCGCGACTCCAAAGCTGAGACGATCGACGGCGGTGTTAGAACCGTAAGTCTTTGTCGCATCTAGAACCTGGAGGAGGTTGCTTGGCGCCGATGCCGTTGAAGCCTCCAAATCAACGTCTTCTTTGGAGGACCGCTCGGGTTCAGTCGCTGTGAGTTCTGCGCGCGCCCTCTTGAGCTTTTGAAAGAGAACAGAACCCGAGTCGACCCAGAACAGGAGGGTGAAAAGCGCAATCGACTGCAAGACGAGATACAGAATGGGTCCACCGTATGCGTTAATGCCTATCAATGCTGAGGAGCTGACATGCTCTGAATCACCTCCATCGCACAGGAGCGAAAAAAGGTTAACCGAGATGATCCCTGCGCGTGTCTGGAGAGCATGAAGATATTGTGATTTATATTGATCCACTGGACTTACTACACTGGCGACTGGCGAAAGTAACGAAAGAGAGAAGTGAATAGCCTTGATGATGCCGTTCGCGTCCTCTGGATTGGCATAGGTGTACGTGAGAAGATATCCACCGAGATAAAGCTGAAGACGATGAGCCGGGACACCAGAAAGACAGCTAGTAAGTACCATGAACATGATGAATTGGTATGCGGCTGTCGCAGCAAATGCGGAGAGAGGTGCTAGCACCACAAGGGACATGCAATACGCCAGCAAAGTGCCCGCGATTCCATGGAGCACAAGGATAAACCACTTTTGGAAAGTGGTTATTAAGTTAACAATTGACGTCCGCAGAGAGGTGACATACCAAAATTCCCAACCCGTAGAACTGGTGAGATAACTTTGCGAATAGTATCACCAGCAGAGTGGCCATGACAAATGTCGGAATAGAATCGAACAGTAAATGTCCCAGCCAGAGACCAACGGGATTTGAAATCCCATTCGACAGCTGCATGGTCTTCACAGATGACTCTCGCTCCTTGGCAACATACAGAGCGAAGAAGGATGGGAAGACAGCCTTTAATGATTGTTGAAAATCACAAACAAGAAAATTCCTGATCGACATACCATGGCTGCGCAAAAGGGGACCAACCATTCCAGCGCGCCGAAGGTTTTGTCTGCGAGAGATAGCTTGAATTTAGCAATATAAATAATATTCTAGGACCGACCATCGACGAGAGCGAAGTTTTTGAAACATTGGTTGAATCAGAGTGGGTGAACTTCCTTCATGGCCGGACGCGTTCAACGCACGATTCAACAAGATATTCGTTACCACGTTGAGCATGACCACACCCGATGTCGGGGAGTATGATCCTTCCCAGGCGAACATCGAGCTCTCGGCCACTAAATCGAAAGAGACCCCGCCAATTAGGATAGATTGGCTATGAAAGTTAAATATCCAGCAATGGTACTGACATAACAACGCACTAGTTATCTTTGATATACTGGGTGAATCCATTGGGGTCCGTGAAATCTGAGGTGTTGACCGAAGCCATGCTCGATCCAAGCGCCGAGATGATCCCAGGAGGAGACTCGTATACCGGCGGTGAGTTCGTTGTGTATGCCGGCGAGGAAGAAGATGCATTGGAGGCCGGAGAAGTGCCTAACGAGATAATGGGAGTAGAGGCGGATAAAACCGAGGAAGGAAATATAGTGTCGGTTGGAAGCGTCAGGGGAAGATATAGAGGATATTCTGGTCCGACATCGCCGAAGGTTTTGGTACACGAACGCGCCCGGTTGTTCATAATATTCAGAGGAACCGTGGACCCTGCGATGGCAATGGCAATGGCTACAAGAGGCGCTAACCAGCTGCGGCGCACAATGAGCGCCCGCTTGTGAAAAATGATCAAGGCTTGACGCAGTGGCGAGATGGGTTTTCCGTTCGCAAGCGTGAAATCCGTAGGCGAGGAGGGATGAACAGGAGAATCGTCTTTGTCAATCGGTAAAATTTGATTCTTGGCCATAACATCGAGGAAGATGTCCTCGATCGTCGTCCCAAGCACGTCATAGGAAACAATGCCATACTTCGCAGATTGTGCATCGAGCAGTTCAAGAACCCTCGCCACGACGCGAGTGTCCTTCGATCCGAGGTGCAGCAGTGGCCGTTGAGGCGTGTCCAGCGACATGTGAACATCAGGAACAAGACTATGTAGTTGGGGAAGGAGGCCGTCCAAGGAACTAGTTGTCTGCACAGATAATTGGACGGCATATCCCTGTCCAAGCTCTCGCTTCAACGATACCGGCGAGCCAGATGACACCAGTTTTCCAGGGGCGCAGATGATTGCAATGTGATCGGCGAGCAAACTGGCTTCGTCCAGGAGATGTGTTGTCAGGACGAGTGTGGCGCGCTTCCGGAACGAAACCAACGTTCGCCATATCGCGCGGCGCGAAAGAGGGTCCACACCAGAAGTGCACTGTGGGCCAAGTTTAATGCTACTGAGCTCAACTAAGTGAAACGACGTACTTCGTCGATCAAAACAACTGAGAATAAAACGAAATCAGTTGAAGAAACCGAAGTAGTTCAAATCGGTCGAGACACACGTTTCGAGCCTCCGACGAGTCCGATAGCCAACTGAAGCTTGCGCTTCTGTCCGCCGGAAAGCGTACCTGCGCTGGAATGTATTTTATTTTGCAAATCACAATCACGCAGCAGCTGTTCCAAATCCTCCTCTAGTGCCGAATTCCGAGACCACTTGACGGCCCTGAAGAGTCTTAGAGTTTGTAGAGGGGACAATTCTGAACAAAATCAGCTTGGCGAGCAGGTCCATCGACAATCGATTACCCTTGATGAGTACGTTCTTCTGCGGGACGATGCCCAAAGTCCCTCGAGGAGGCGTAGAGGAACCCCCTGGAAAGGCCACAACACCGCGGGAGGCGCCGATGAGGCCGCCGAGAATGCTCAAGAACGTGGATTTGCCGGCGCTTCAGTCGAAAGCCCATCAGTGATGGAAGATTGGTGACAAAACGACGCACCCGTTGGAGCCCAAAAGAACAAAGATTCCGGATCGAGGAATATCCAGGGTGAGATCCGAAATAGCTGTGACTTCGCGGCCAAACAGGGACTTGAACGTTTTGCCCAGACCCCGAACGGAGACCGCGAGGGCCGGATCCAGAGTTCCATCTGAAGCTGCTCTCCGGCTGGAAATTCTCCACCAGGGCCTTCCGGGGTGATGAGCTTCGTAAAGCCTTCGCTCAAGTGCAAGAGCCAAACACGGCCACAAGAATACGTTAATCTGCGTGTATAAGTCAGAACGAAGGGAAAGCGAGAAGAGAGCGCACTTGCGATGCCGACAATAATGAAGGGAAACAGAACCAGATTTTTGTCGGGGTCGCTGTGGCTGATACTCGTAAAGTGACCGTTGTGCTCAAACCCATCAACTGTACGGATAGCAAAGATGAAGAAGGACGGCGGGAATATAATCGTAAACACCGCGGACAGAGCTGTGCCCTCTGCATACGGCGTGTCAGTGCATGTAGGTAATGGTGCGCACGAAACCACCCACTTATTTCCAGGATCATCGCCAAAACTGCGGTGAGGATGGAAAAAAATGTCGAGGCGACGGCAGCAAGCTGAGGGCTTTTGCCGAATGGAGCGGCAACGAACATAGACCAACCGGCGAGGGACAGGCCGGATATTAGATTGATGAGGAAAATCAGACCGATGCTTGTATGCGTCCAGATCTTGAAGTGCCAAACGAAAGTCACGATAATCCACGAAGGCAAATACACAAGCGCAAAAAATATATGCGTCGATCTATCAGCATGGTTGATCAGAGTCGATGTGCTTGCAGAGGGAAGATTCGACGTACATGATTCGGGAAGAATCGAGAAGCCCCATGGCTTTCATGTGAGACGTGACTTGGCTTGCTCGTTCGCCGGCCATTGCGCCCGTCAAATGATATACAATTCCCAGAAACGTAAGGAAACTGAGTGGAGGTGTTTAAATCCCACATTATAACGGGTTGGAAGACTTACAAAGCAAGGCCGATGATTTTTGTAATGCCTGTAATATATTCTAGGAGCATAAAAGACATAATGAGATTGTCGGCGTGCGATAAGACGGACCGAGTTTAACATACTGATTCGAAGGGTTTCATCTCGCTGTATGTTTGTCTCCATTGTGAATGACCACTCCAATGGAGTCGAAACATTGGTTCCAGATTTCATCTCCATTATAGCCTAAAGGGTGTCAGCTTTTTTACTACAACCAAGAGTGTCTGCAATACCTGATCGACGGCCCACTGTAAAGGCATTACTCGGCGTTCATAATCACCATTATGGTGCACCACGTCTATGCGTTTCAGGCCAGAGTCGCCCATGATGGTGTATTGGATCGGGGCCGATGCATTATTTCGAGGGATGTCGTTAAAAACAATGGCCGCATAGCAATTGGAGAAACCGTTGAAATTCTGGGGGCATTCATTGATCAACTGGGATGGACAGCCATTAGATCAAGGACGGGTTTGTACGCGCTGAAACTTCTACAGACCTGGTCTGCTGTCGAAACCTTCTTCAGTGCGTTCATTTGAAATGTCGAAAATTCGCTCGTGATGCGGGCCATTATCGCCGTTGGGGAAGGTTCGCTGTTCCCGTCTGTGGCATCGACCCATACGAGTTTACCCGCTTTGAATTCCTGTTGTAAAGCGCGTACAGCGGCTGGCTCTCCCAGTCCAAACTAAAAACAGAATTATGTTGCGTTCGGGCTAAAAAAACTGTTGTGACTTACATCCGAGGGTCTGGTGAGAAACTGTTGGGCCTCCGAGAGGAAGATTCCAACTGCCACCGGCAAAAACAAGCATCGAAAGAGATTGAGCTATGTTTGCAGATAAGAGGGGAGCGGATACAGAAGACCCGGGACACACGATCGGGTGCTTGGAGAACACTATCCAGTTTTTGACGAACAGAGCGCAAAACTGTCTCCAGAAAAGCTCCAGGGCCATCAGAGTGGACGCCAGTCAGAAGGAGTCGATCGGATTTTAAACGACTGAGGGTGAGAACCCAACAATCCCTTTTTCATCGGCTCGGCATGGCGCTAAACGGCGTCCTACGTGATTCAAGATGGCGCAGTCGAAAGGCGCCAGATTGGGGTTCTTTTTTTCACACGTCCCGCGCGATTCAAGATGGCGCAGTCGAAAGACGCCAGATTGGGGTTCTTTTTTTCACACTTAATCTTCAAAGGCGGTTAGAGCGCGGTAATGTGACCAGGTTATGCGTCCGCAGTGATAACTCACGGGAAGGTCAAGTCACCGAAAACGCGTATCATCAATGGACGATGGACTGCGGACGCCAGTTTCATTTGACCGTAAAATTACAGATCACTGCAAGTACCACCATTCTACGGCCGGCCAGTCCCCAGCAGCCAGTCCTGCAGTATGGGGACCCTGGAATGAGTGTGTGTTCTGTCGGCATCTATTAGTGTTACTTATTACAAGGATAGTAAACACCCTTACGGTACCTACTTGTTTGTCTTCGGTAAACTCGTAGATCAGATTGTGGTCTACGCGAGTATAATATAACCGCCCCCCAACCCAGCTGGTGGAGAGCACAGATCAAAAGTGGAGAACTATAGATGAAGAAAAGTATCATTGACACTGGGACGAAAGGTACTTAGTGGACGTCCTCACATTTCCCGGAAAAACAAGAGCGGTGATGAAAGCCATTGCGCAGCAGGGGCATTCTGCAGACTGTACTGTATAACAGATTAGTGATTAGAAGTGTCAGGATGTTGTGAAAACTGGCACGCTGAGCCGAAAACGCGACAACTTCGTTCAGCTGAGCAAGTCCGACGGACTCGGAAAGGCCATGAAAGGGTCCGGGATATCAGCTCTGCGACATTTGTCATTTAATTTGTTTCGGTCTGGATCCCGCCCAAGTTGGTTCGGACTCCGCCCTGGCTAGTCGACTCAGCCTGTGACTCGTCCATCGGATTCGTGAGGAAACCGAAGGTACTTGCCCGAAGAGCAGCGGGAAATCTTCAGATCCCAAGGAACAGATTTAAAAAGCACCCGAGATAACGTTTCTTGAGATACCACAGCCAGTCGCACTCAGTAAAGCCGGTCATAACGCATGATGGTCGGAGTTGGTTCGGAGCAAGCAAGAAAATAAACAATTTCTTACATAATACACCATCTTTTCTTCCGCGATGGCCTTGCGTTCAGCAGTGCGCAGATTGCGCTTGCGTCCCGTCTACACGCAGGCCCATGCAAACGCCCTGGGCTTGAAAATGTACTCAGACGTCGCCTCCACCTCGAAACGGGAGTCCAACGCTGCCAGCGCGCCCCCGATTGCATTTGCGTCAAACACTCCCACCGACTACAGCGCGCTCTTCCGTGCATTTGGACACCGTCGATTTTCCGAGGGATATCACCCCAACACGCGCCCCGTTGCCCTTGCGCAGCGCAACGCCTCCCTTACTCCGCGCCAGCTCTACCTCAAGATGTGCAGCGGCGCCAAAATGCGCAAGAGCACGGAAACCGCCGTACTGGCGACCGCACTGCGCGCTTTCGTCCGTTTGGGGGACTACGCCGCTGCTCTGGTGGTCCTGCACGCCTTGCCGGCCGAGCTTAACGCTGCCGAGCTCGCAAGGGTGACCGAGGGGGCACTGCACCCTCTTGCGTGCCGTATCTACCTGGAGCGCGATTCCACGCGGCGGCGGCTCACGCGGGCTCTCCTTGGCGCGCCGTCGCTCTCTGCCGCGGGATGGGGTCTGGGCGCGGGTGCGTGGAGCATGCCCGAGCGCGCGGGGTGGCTGATTACACGCGTGCTGAAGCACAATACGCCGAAGGCGGAGGCAAAGCTTCTGGAGGAGGAGGAGTTGCAGGCCAGTCTCCGCCCGCTCGCGTTTATCCTGAAGCACATGCTGAGGATCCACGGCGGGGTCTCGAAACGCAAGATTGCACGATCGTGGAGGGATGAAGAGGCGAGGGCGAAGAGGGAGATGGACCCGAAGGCGCGTTTACGGCGAAAGAACGAGAAAAGCAAGCGGTCGTCGGCTTCCTCGGAAGGCGAGCCTGTGAGACCGAGGACACGACAGGAAATCCCGCTGTGGACAGACGGAAAGCTATAAAGCGATCATCGACTCGGCGCAAGTCTCAGATCGACAGCTAATCTTGTCGCAGCTCTACTGGGTCGAATTAGACTCGATATATAATACGCGTTTGCCGTCGAAAAACATAGTTTAGCGCAGTGATACATATCCAATTTCATTTTCGCCGATCGGTACACAAACCCGCCTCGTTGACCGCTTGGACTTTCTTCTGGCGCACTGCAAGAACTGGCAGCTCCGAGTCGAAACTGATAAGATTGTTCAATAGACGCCCAAACCCGGGCGGTCCCGAGCGATCAATGCGATTCACGCTTGCCAATCCTCTCGCCAATTGCTTTCATGACATTCATCTCCCTTCCTGTTGATCTGGTCGACCGCCTTCTCATGACTCTTCCAAATTTCGAAACTCTCCAAGCCGCGATTCTATCTTCTAAACCGATTGTACTACGTTTTCACTGCGCACCCACATTCAATCGTCAAGGCAGTCGCGTTCAATCTGGTCGGACCCGCCCTTCCGTCTGCCCTGAATCTCCTCAGATATACCCCTCCCGATGATCCATGGGTTTTTGGACACGCGACGGCAGAACCTACGGAAGTCGGTGTGATTACACCTGAGGATGCACGCAAGCTGGCGAGGAACGCCGCGGTTGTGGCTGCATTTCAGGATTTCTTCAGCCATAGGTTCTTTCTTCTGAATTTGAGGACTGCGTCGACCAATTGACTGTGGATTCTAGGGAAAAGGACCGTAGATTCGAGTCCAGCAAATTGACCCCTGTGGAATCCCTACGCTTCACTCGCGCACTGTATCGCGTCATGCTCTTCCAGCAGGTTTTTCCCGGTAAAACCACAATTTTTATCCGCGATCCAGACACTGCGGAGGAAGCGGAGATACGTACCGCGCGAAAGATATTCTTCGCCATGTTCCCCACGGCAGAGCTCCGCGAGATCCACGCCGTCGAAACTTTACTTGACTACCTGGGATGGTGGCTGGTTGGCAAGGTGGGCCGCCATCCTACCTATGACCAACATTCCACGGTGGTGCCTGCTGCGGTGTTTCTGCAGGCACTCCAGGAGCGAAGTCTCCGACTCATGGATGACCACTTTGATCCCGCCACCAACGATAAGGATAATGTTTTGCTCGCTGACTACATAGTGGGACCGCTCGAAGACGTCTTGCAGGACCGCGCAGAGCCACCCCTTGACTACGACTTCCCGCGCAGCAAATATATCTTGGACCACATCGAAGGCGAAAGTGACACGTGTGAGTGCGTCTGTGGGTCTGAGGGGGTGCTTTCAACTCACATACAGAAGGCAAAAAATGCGGGGCTAACGAAGGAATTAATCTTTGGACCGAGTCCAGTGAGTTTCATCGCATATGTCTACCTCCTCTGATCATATTGCGTCCTCCCGTGTTCTCAGATTGGGAAGTTCAAAACAACATCACGCTTGAATTCTTGGGCTGGAAATTGGCGTGGCTTCCCCTGGCAGGATCGCTCAGCGAGAACGCTTTCGAAACAGCTGCGCTGCGAGAGCACCTCCGTGCTTTCCGAGTTCAAAACTTTCTCCGTGATTTGTTTGCTCTCAAAATTATGCCAGAATATGCGTCGTGGAGCCCGCAAGACAAGTTATGTGAACGGTGCCTCAGGCTGTTTATGAGGGAACATATTCATCTGTGGCTTCTTCAGCAAAAACGAGAAGGTACGATTGTGTCATTCATATTTGTACCTCAAAATCGTGACAGTCTCCGCAGCTGGTGAAGCCATCCCTGAGGACTGCCGGTAACAATCTCGTTTCCTTGCAGCTCGTTAGTCCAAGTCTGACTGTCCGTCACAACCCCAGGTACGGCTACGATTGTCCTACTCAAGTCCATGATGTGGAGCATTCTAAAAGGCTAAACGTACGCCGTTACCCGTTGGGCTCATTGTATTCACCCTGACGTCAGCCGATATCCATAGCATCTCTGCCCGCCGACAAAACAAACCTTGGAACGATGATCTTCTTGAAGCCTTGCAAGAGACGTGAAGAGAAGTAACAACTCGATATACAACTAGATCGAGATGGTGGCAAGGTGGTAACCATCACTGCCATGGCCTTGCGGGTCTCCGAGTCGGTGATGCGAAAATATGGATATGTATAAGGGTCAGCGGCGATTGAGGCCTAATTTAATTTTAAAAGAACCCTTCCCTCCCCATCGTCAAATGGCAGCGGCGCTCAGCTCTCTTCCTCTCGACATTTTCCACCGGGTTCTTGTGTCTCTCCCTAATTTCGAAACGCTCCAATGCGCGATTCTATCCTCAAAACCGATGTACTCGGTTTTCGCCATGTACTCGGTTTTCGCCACCCATCCGCATTCTGTCGCCAAGGCAGTTGCGTTCAATGTGGTCGGACCCGCCCTCCTGTCCGCCCTCAGCCTCATCAGATACATGCCTCCAGAGGATCCATGGGTATTCGGGCACGCGACAGCGGAGCCCACGGAAGTCAGTGTGATTACCCCAGAAGATGCGCGCAAGCTGTCGAGGAACGCCGCTACCGTGAATAAGTTTGAGGATATCTTCAGTTTGAGGTCAGTCGCAAACGTTTCGAACCAACTCCTAGCCACTCGGCCAATACAATTACAGACACAACAACCGTGGTTCCGAGTCCAGCAAGTTGAGTCCCGCGGAATCACTGCGCTTCTCCCGCGCAATGTACCGCATCATGCTCTTCCAGGAGGTCTTTCCCGGTAAAACCATAATTTATATCGACGATGAAGACACGGAGGAAGAGGCGAAGATCCGTGCCGCGTGGACGGACTTCTTCGCTACGTTCGCCTCACCAGAGCTTTGCGAAATCCACACAATCGGAAATTTTATTGAAGCCTTGGGGACGTGGCTGCTCCTGCGTTCTATTTTCCCAACCGGCGTCGTGCCCCGATTTCCTGATACTCTATACAGTCATCTGCGAACATGCAAATGTGGTTCCTGCTGCGGTATTTTTGCAGGCGTGCCAGCAACAAAATCCCCAACTTATCGATGAACAATTTGATGAGGACACCTTCCATTCCGCATATAATTTACTCGTTGACTATATCAAAGATCCTCTCAAGGCCGTCTGGCAGGACCGTAAGGAGCCGTCCCTCGAGGAACATCCCTCGTGCAGTAAATATATATATTTTGGATCACGTCGGGGGCGAAGGCGAATAGTGTAAGTGTTAACTAAGTAAGCTTGCGGTCCGGCGACGCTTTTCACTCACATAAATACAAAAAGCCAGCAATTCGGTGCGAACGACTCGGAGGAGCTGATCTCTGGACAGAGTCCAGTGCTTTCTTCCTCATGCAGACTCGGGCCTCTCGGCGTTCAACATCCAACATCGATTCAACATAAGTCCCACGCCTTGAAACGATATTATTCTTCGTTCATCGCAGTAGATATCCGGTCAAGAACCTGGATCGTTCATGTGCTGATTGAAATGTCTCGCTTCGACTGATCCAAAATTATGTTCAACCACACGACAGTAGTCGGTGACTCGGTGTTGCAACCTGAGCACAGTAGCGATCATTATGCCGGAAGAATTCCCTTTTGTGATGATCCGCAACCAGGAGACATTCCCTCGATCTTGCCTCGACCTCTCGGGTTTGGAGAGCTTTTTCAAGTTTTCGAGTGCCAAAAACGGGTAAGTGACCATGATCAGCATTAGCCTTGATCTCGACAACAATCTCAGGCAAACAGCTTTGAAACTCGACCAGTTTGGTATCTTTCGCGGGCAAGCTAAGTATGTATGTTTGAGTGCCAGGATATTACTGCGACTGGCGGGACATTGATGCTCTCTTCGCAGACACATTTGACTCAAAATGCTGACATATTAGTCCAATTTCGCCCGCCCTCTCCTCTTATGTTGTTATACTTCTGGAGACAATACACCGCACCAGAAAGGGTGTCGAATGGAATTTGTTTATCATTCATTCCCATGGCTGTACTGTACACAACTTACACCTGACTCATGCTTTCTTAGGTCCAAAATTAAACTCGAGCAAGGCTCGCCCATCCTCGTCGCCAATTACTCATCCTCTTGCTCCTCCCCCTTGCGGTCCCATCGCGCCATCAACGCCCGCTCCCGCGCCGCATCCTCTCGCTCGTCGGGCCACATTTCAAACGACATTGCGTCGCGGTCCGTACTCATCACCCGCGCGTACTCGAGGAAGAGCCTGTGCGAAAGTCAGCACCCATATAACCCTCTCTTTCTCGCTCCATTCTCATTCAAAGGGGTGTAATAGAGTAGGCTTGCCTCACAAATGGACATCCCCAACCACGATCCACCGTCTCCATGAACAAGGTAAAGCAGTGCCATCCTCTCCCCCATCCTCCTCCTCCCCTACGACCAGAAAACAAACGAAATAGCACGCACCGATACATATACGCCACCATATCCTCCCGGCGCCAATACCGCCGGCTCCACTCCCTCCCCGCTGCAGCGATGCGCGCGGCGGCCTTGTCGTGGGCCCGGAAAAAGACCAGCGCATCCATGAGATCGGTGTAGGAGTTTTGGATCGGGACGTAATGCACCCAGGGCGCGAGACGGTCGGTGAACCTGCAGGCGGGACGAGAGTCAGCGAGCGGCGGTGATAGGAGGAGAATGGCGGGGGTATGTGTGTGGGCGGGGAAGAAATACACGGGGTGAGGAAGAGAGAATGGAGGAAGTAGAACGAAGAGAAGAAGGGGCACACACCACTCCGGATACGTCGTGGCCTTGAATATGAGCGAGCCCGAGTTCATGAGGCGCTTGAACCGACTCGACCACCCGTTCCCGTCGACCTGCGCATGTATGCGTCAGCCGCAAGCATCAACGAACAGAATAGCGCACTGACATCAATCACATACTTGTACCGTGCCGCCGTCTTCAAATTATGGCCCTTGCGCCACTCAAACATCCTCTCCAGTACATCGCACTGCGCTGGCTCGCAGTTCATCGGGTTCCCCGCGAACGCGACATCAAACAGCGCGGGGACCAGGCGCGCGCGCAGAACGGGAAGCGCAGGGCCGACAGGCCTCGCGCCGCGCCCATCCTCCTCGCCGTCGTCGTCCTCATCAAAATCAAATTCCGCCCCGTCGGGGCCCTCCACACCTCCTCCCTGCGCCCTGAACCCCACGCCGCCGCCCGCAACGTCACTCAAGGCGTCCGGCACGCCTGGATCCAGCAAGCTAACATTCACGCTCCCGACACCCGCGCCGAGCGCCGCGAGCCGTATGCGATGCGCGTCGCGCCAGCGCCCGTCCGAGGCGTGCCAGATGCCCGTGTTGCTGCCGCGCCACTGCAGGCGCGCGTCGACGCGCTCGGCCCAGGCGAGCCCGAGCGGCGGGGGGCGGCCTTCGTTTGGGATGTCGTCGGGGACCTGTGGAAAGGGGAAAAGATCTCAGTCAGTAAAAGTCGGGCAAGGCGGAAAAGAATAGAAGGGAAGGGATGTAACGGGCAGGAGGGCGATAGAGCGATGCGAAGGGGATAGGGATCTGGCCCTCAAAACACCCTCGACCCTCCCCAACACAAGGACAAACGCTAAGGAGTGAAGCCAACGCACCCAATTAAGCGGCAACGCCACCCTCACATCTGCATGCAGCGGCGTCACGCTGTAGCTGAACTGGGGTAACAGCGTACGGTACGGCGCCGGGCCTACTCCGTGCGCGAGGTACGCACCGTGCGAGCGGAGGAGGGTCGGGTGGTGGCAAGGGTCGGCGGCGAGGAGGGCGTCGTGGACGAACGATTTGGGCCTGGGAAGGAGGGACGGGTTAGTACATGTGGAGGGAGGGAAAAGGAAGACGAAGAGAAAGGGAGCGAAGGAGGAGTATGGCGGTAGCCACCCTCCGCGACGCTCCGAGCTTCGTGTCGGCCTCTCAAATCTCTCCCTCCCCATTTCAGCCCACGCCGAACATCTCGCTTCGTAAAGCGGCGGCGGCTGACGCGCGAGCCCATCCCCGAAGGGGTCTCCCGACGTGCCAGCCTCCCCAACCTCTCCCTCGCCATGTCAGGCACCTCCAAGCCTCGCCCGAACCTCTCCGTGCACCGGTCGAGGTCTCTGCACCCCATGGGAGCCATTTCGACGGTCAGCGCCTCGGCCACCCGCGCCAGGGTCCCGCCATCTCGATCTAGGCGCTCCGCCAGCCCGAGGGCAGCCTCCCCTCCCGTATGGCCTCGCCAGCCTCCCTCCACCGCCTCTCCAAGCCCCCCTGCTAACGTCTTCGCCGGCCCTCCCTCCCCACCCACTCCCCTCTTTGACAAAAAAAAACGCACTCACCCCTCCTCCCCCTCCCCTCCCGGAACACCCGGCACCCCCCAATTCGGCTTCTCCCTCTCATACGGCGGCGGAATCTTCCCGTCGTTAAAGTCGCGCCACGCGCGCGAGAAGGGCGCGCACGCGGACAGCCAGCCGGCGTGTTTTCTGCGGCGGGGGGTGCGTGGTGTCTACGTCTGCGATAGATGGGAGAAGGGAGGGAGAATAAGCGAAGGTGTAGATGGAAAGTGAATGGAGAGAAATGGCATTGGAAAGAGCGCGAAGCGGCGCGGGCAACGACTCTCCGCCAAAAAGAAATAACGAGCATCGAAACAAGCCAGCCAGCTGCACCAGTGAGAGAGTGGAAGCAAGCCTCGAGCAACATGAGGACGAGAGTGACCACAATGCGGCGCCGATTCTCCTCCCTTCACAACGCGTGAATAAAGAAAGCATCGCCTCCGAGATCCAGACTCCCAACGCACACGCCGGTAAAGCACCCTTTCAAAGAGAAAAAGACAGGCCAGGACGGATCCATGCAAAACGAGACGGAGAATCGAGTGCGCATACATGACGGCATGCACGCTTCTCCGCCAGCTCGAGATTCGACGACGATCTGGATCATGAAAGCCTAGCCCGAAACACCAGCAGTACGGACGGCCCGCCACACGCAGTCCCCATCCCTCCCTACACCCGCAACGACGGACGGAGGCATCCCTCCCAAAGTCAAAGCCCAAACTCGGCGCGCCACGCCACTGAGGAACGGGGAATGGAAAGAAACACGGCGCGATGCGATGCTGCAAAATGGCGCAGCACGACTCCGCCAAAGGCTGGGGCAGGAGGCTTTACAGAGCCCCGTCAGGGATTGCGAAAGCCTCAAGCCGAAAAAAAAAAAAAAAACCCACGGGACAAAACGCGAAAAAAAGGTGAAAGCCGGGGAAAACGCAGTACGAAGCAGGAAGGAGGAAGAGAGGAAAGAAAGAAGAACTCGACGCACACGTCCCCTTCCGCGCGGCCTCGAGCACCTGCTGGCGCAGTTCGTACTGTAGGCAGATTTGTCAGTACGGCACTCGAAATAAAAGAAAAGAAAAGGGAGCGATCCCAGAATGAAAGCGCAGAGCGGAGAACCACCACGAAACGCGCCGTCAGCAGGTGACGGATAGTCGGATAATAAAGGGCAGATGGAGCGGGATGGACGCTCCTCCAACACCCCAACGCAGCTACCCAGAAGGAACCGAAAAGCCACTCACATCCAACCCCACATTCGGATTATCATGCGGACTAAACACGGCTCTGAACGGCGGCAGCTCCGCCTCGACCTCGCGCAGGAGCTCGATGAGCTGGAAGCCGCCCGTGGCGAGCTCGAGGCGCACGGCGGGGTCCGCGGGGAGCGTGAAGTTGAGCATGCGCAGGCGGTCCTTGCGCGCGCCGTCCGCGTCTGTGTCTGAGCCCAAAAACTCCGACTCCTCGTCTGCGTACGCCTCCCCATACGCGTCCCGCCCGTCCCCCATGTCCTTGCCGAGCGTGTACGAGTCCACATGCGCCTCCCACCCGCGCTGCACCGCCCTCAGCTCGCCCCCGCGCACACCGTAGAACGGCCCCAGATCGCGCTCGATCTGGTCGTACTCGTCCGGCAGCCGCACCTGCCTCGCGCGCACATATCCCCACCACGTGTCGAAGCCCCTCGGCGGCGGGCGGCCGTAGCGCCTAGTGTACTCGGCCGCGGCCTGGCGGAGGGTGGTGCTTGCGCGCGCGAGCTTGTGCGCCCAGGCGGCTTCGGCGGTGCGGATGAGGGCGGGGATGGGGTGCGCGGCGCGGGGGTTGACGAGGAGGAGGCCGGAGGGGTGGTACGTGTGCGACTCGTCCTTTGCGTTTGGCGTGTGTTTGGGTAAGTTCGACTTGCGTTTCGGTTGGGGAGGAGGCAAGCGCGTGGGGAGCGGGTCGCGCGTGACGGTGCGCGTCGCCCACACCATGCGCGTAACCGTCTCTGTGGCACGCCCGCCCGCGCCCGCAGCGTACTTGAACGCGATGCGCGTAGAGTGCTGCGCGTCGAAGCCGAGGTCGCGCAGTGTCGATTGGCCTAAGAACAAGATCGCGAAGATGACAATGAGGATCACGGCGGGGCGGCGCAGCGAGCGGCGGCGGAGCACGGTGAAGGACGAGGGGCTCATCGAGAGCGAGGCAAGAAAAGAAGAGCGAGAAAAAACTAGTTTAAAAAGGGGGTGCTTGTCGATTGAACGCGGCGGAAGGATTAGAAGCTACAACATCGCATTGGCAGCACGGTCCCGCGTTCGGTTCGCGACTCCCGCTCTTCATCTATTCGTTTCATGAGGCGGCTCACGTCGATGTCAAGAAGTTCATTGCCTAGCGCGTTCGAAGCTGGTTCGCCGGCTGACTACAGATTAATTTGGCCAGTGTATTGCCATTCTAATTGCAGCCCGCGTCCAGTATGTACTCTAGCGCAGGTTCAATCCAAGTCAGCCACAGCGGAAGTGGACGGCCATTACTCACCGTACAGCGGCGTCCATTTTCAAGTCCGGGGCATTCATTCATTCAACTTCCAGCCTTTCATCGATTTTTTACGCGGGTGCCTGGGTGGCTTGGACCGATTTTAATTTTCGTCGTCGTCGCTCGTCGATGGTTGGTCGTTTCCAAATGGGGGAAGTAAAGGGCGAAATTCGCACGCCCCGTGTTCCGTCCCGAGCTCGGACTTGGCTTGGAGGAGGGTACAACGTTCGACACTGGGCGGAGAAAGGATCGTCCAGGATCTGGGGAAGCTTTTCGTAGCTGTATTTTTCCTTCGATCTGCTCCTTGACCATTCCTTCCATATTCAAGTTCAACAACTCCGCTTATCGACAGCACTTACACCGCCGTGCAAGACGAGGTGTACCAGATGCGGCAGTACACTGAAAATGTGCCGGGAAATGCTCCCAGAAATATATTTCAAGAACCAGGAATCTTACATCCTACATATTAAACGAAGCATTGTTGATGCAGATGAGGATTGAGTATAATCTGGCCAACGATGGTTTGATGGACCTCGGAATGTAACCTGGAACATCAGGAACTCGGTTTCTGGAGCGAAGAAAGAAATACCGCTGGCCTGAGGAGTCAGCCGCCTTATTTCAAGCAAAATCCCAAGGTTGTCGCCTCGAATCCGAGCCTGCCGAGCCAAAGTCCTCAGAGGCGGGCCGTGGGTGGGTGGTTGAAGAGCTGCTTGGGGCGGTGAATCGGTGCCTGTTCTGCGGGAATAGTTTCGTTAGTGTGCTTTTAATAGGCTCGAAGTGCAGATTATCCGAGGAAGGCGTTGCGATGGACTGTTAACGAGCTTTTCTAGACCACCGGCCGTGCGTTAAGTCAATAAATTGTAACTAGATATCATTGAACAAGTATGAAGCATCCAAGCCGAGTTTCGAACATCGTTGAAAATGTATCGGGCTATTGCAACTTGCCGAAATGGCTGAAAGTTCGGCAATCCTGGTTTACTCGTTAAACCATCGGGCCAAGGACGAGGGGCTCGCACTCCTGGGTGGCCGTCCAATTGGAAGCCGCTCGAATAGCGGCGCTGAGCACCAACGCACTTCTTAGGTGCACAAAATTTGTCAACTAAGTACCGTTTTTGCAGGCTAGGATCACTGTATGGATCAATCCCATCATCCATCCGCGATTCTCCCAACACGATCCCGCGGAAGCAAGCTTTTCAAGATGTAGATTGTTGAATACAGTCATTGTAGTCATCCAATCCAAGTGTCAGCACGACCTCAGTTGCCAACCGTTTTTGCAATCTAGTTGCTAGATGTCACCCAAAACCATGTTTGAAACGCCTCCCGTCCGAGATGTAAGCTAAATAATTTTTATACGCTATATGTGAGCACATATTCACTGACGTTGCTGCACTACAACACGTTCAGCTCCCGTTTGCGCCACATCTTCTACCCAGCTGTGTACGCAGCTTCCATCTCTTTGGATGCTTGGATATCAGCAACACTCGTTATTTATGGTTCGCTGGGATAAATTTAGAGAAGGTAACATCTACGCACAGGAAACTCACATCTGTGTAGCCTTTATTCCGGGAACCCCAACTGACTTGTAATCTCGTCTTGTCATAATGGACTCGTCGACTGTTGAATGTGTCAACACGACGCGGTGGGCTTCCGCGACAGTAGAACTTTCCCCGACAGTAATCGAATTTATCATGGAACCATGTCATTCTCTTTGAATGTAGTATTGCACACCGATCACCTCGTTCAAAAATACTGGGTTACGATTCAAGAGTCGGAAACCAGGATGATTTCCAATCTGCTTCAAGAAGATCTCCGAGTCCTCCGGTCAGATATGAAGATCACTGACCGTGGCGCGGTAAAATTGTCCCTAACTTTCGCAAGCGCGTCTTCAACTTGAAGATGATCGCACCTAGAGTATAAAGGCTCGATGTCGCCGAATGCATTCTTAGGATCACCCTGGACGATCTTTCTCTGTCACAACACTTTCGTTTGATATGCTCCCCCCGAAATTCTTTGGCACCCTCACGGCTGTCGCACATCTCCCACCGCTCATCCTCGCTGACTGGAGCCCAGGCAAAGCAGCTCAGATCAACTTCTACGTGAACGGAACCTGTGCACCACAGTACATCTACAGTAGTGCGGCGACGTCTTGGTGGTCCGTGTCACCCCTTGTAGGCATCGGATCGATAACGGGGGCGGAGTGCTTCACCCTGAATTTGGTCGGGGGGTCGACAGGTATCAACACCGGCATGATGTGGGAACAAAGCCCACCGAAGGATGGCATTGAACCCAACCAAGCGAATGGCTCGTGCACATTCTGGGATGGTGTGGCCTGCTACGGCCAGAAAGTATCGTCGAGTTATGCTGGAGGAGTTGGTGGAGGGACCTGTCAGCCTGCGAGGAGCGCAATGAGTGGACTTTTGTGGAAAAAGCGCTAAATGTATGGTCCTCCCTCGACGAGTTTAATATTCTCTAATATTCTTGCTAACATCCAGAACTTCCAGGTTTCGTCGATTCGACTCAGAATACAACAACGCTTCCGCCGTCCTCGACTGGGGCTATGGATCCGACTCTGACTTCGTCTTCCACGACCCTGTAAGTGTTCGCTGGGGTCCACCTCTTCACAGCTTCAGCAATCTTTCTCAACACGATTATCATGCTGATCTACATACAGACCCACAACACCAACATCGCCATCTCCTCCCTTCCTCACGACCTCGTCGCCCCCGTCAGTCTTCCCGTCTGAGATCTCATTCTAGACACGCGATTAATATTGAATCTGTTTGGCCTCAGCATCCCCCCTAGAAACTCTCTTCCCACCACTACGATCGCAGGAATCGTCGCTGGTGTTCTTGCACTGGCTATGATCGCAACACTACTAGGACTAGGGTTCTACAAGTGGCGCCGGAAAATAAAGAAACCGGAAGCGGTCCTTCCCGATCCGTACCTGGTTGTGTCGGAACAGAACACACAGGAGGCTCGGCGACCCCATGCACTCTCAGGAAAATCCAGGAGAAGCGGGGAGGGAGCGGGTAGCGACTCGCAACCTCGTTCTCCGAATTCTGACGGACAGCGCCGCGAGCAATCGCTAGTCGTCAGTGAGCTTCGTGCACTCCGCGAGGAAATGGTGCGGATCAGCAGCACAATGAACAGGGGGAACAGAAATGACGGGCGTTTCAGGGCCTGGGAGCGCGCAGAAAGGCTCCCTGGATATCCGGTCGATTGAGACAGCCGTTCCGAGTATGTACAATTCGTTGTCGAAATACAAGAGGGAAAACATATCGGGCTATTTCAACTTGCCGAAATGGCTGAAAGTTGGGCAATCCTGGTTTACTCGTTAAGCCATCGGGCCAAGGACGAGGGGCTCGCACTCCTGGGTGGCTGTCCAATTGGAAGCCGCTCGAATAGCAGCGCTGAGCACCCCCATCGTCGTTCCATTGATAGTCACGTTCGATCTCTTCCACCCCTCAGCAATCGGAAGCCGTTCCTCTCTGAAGAATATCTGCACGAATCTGACCGAGGGGTCAGCGATACTCGTGAACTAAAGATGCCAGCCAACGCACGTCTTCGGCGCGACACCAGTGGAGGGATTTCCCATGAGCATAAGATATTGCGCGGACGCGTCGCTTCGCAGTTTGATCTCCTTAGGTGTGTTCGTGACATTGGGGTTGGTCGCGAGGGAGATGGCGAGCCGCTCCTGTTGGACCTGGCCCGCTGAGGTGGTGTTGTAATAATCTACACCCGAGCTGGCATTCGCGAGCGTGCTGAAGATGGTTTCGTTGAAGTGGAGGTTGTCGCCGAGCGCAAAGTCGCCGCGCGATATTGAAGCATCGCTCTCGATCAGACCGTGCCTGTGTCGATGCAAGTTCGAGTTTAATTACTATTTGCGCATGAGGGTTGAATTTTGAACTACTGACAATTTGAGCGCATCAAGGTTGAGCGTCGTAGTGGCGGTGGAACTAGAAAGTAAACCGAACTTTGCAGCCGCAAGGACGGTGTCAGGCGCGAAGTTGAATCCTTCTATGAGAACATATCAGTGGGAGAACTGGGCCATTGAGTGGGTTCAAAAAACCCTTCGCAGCGTCAAGAATCATTGGAATGGAGATATCTTTGCCATTACGTGGAAGATAACCGTGATTTGCCAGACTGAAAGATTTCACGTATAGTCATGATAAATTTATAGGCAACCCACGTATTAAGACCAGGGCACGGGGAGCGCACGTCGGTGGCACCGGGAGCAATCCAGCGGTGGTCATCCGTGTCTACCGAGACGGCATATGGGATACAGACCGTCGCGAGGAGGAGTAGAAACTTGAGAGAGGGCATTTGTGGTCTGTTCTTTGAGTGGATGAGACGCTGCATTTTATAGTATCCAGAGACGAGCTAGAATACACCTCGCTGTGCTCCTTGCGGTTACCGATTCTTTGAAACCAATTTTGCATAGCTCAGGCCGTGGCTCTTGAATTACAGAACGAGACCGGCCGCCGTGCGCCAATGAGGTGGACAATACATTTCAGATTAGCAAGATAGTCACGCACCAGCTCTGTAATACCTCATCCCGAACTCATAAACCCACCATAAGTGACTCACATGAATACCATTTTGAATGCACCCGTCCATGCGGCTATCGGATCAGGTCTGGCGGGCGCAATGGGCGGGTTGTGCAAAAGCGGCACAACCCGCATGCGGCTTTTTGGCATTGTGCAAAGCCACGGGGAGGAGTTCAACATCCCGAACTCATAAACCCGCCGTAAATGACTCACATTAATACCATTTTGAATGTTCCATCCATGCAGCTATCGAATCGCTGCATTCATTAGTCGACACGAAACAGTCAAAACTAAGGATCGATACAAAAGCGCCGAAACTGTCCAAGACCGCTCATGAAGTGGTAAAGAAATGGGGAGAAAAAACGCAACAACGAAGAACCACCGACACTCGCACGTCCCCTTCTTCGCCGCGTCAAGGGCCTGCTGGCGCAGCTCACACTGTTTGAAGGGAGAGGTCCTGAGAAGTCCTCAAAGAGAAAATCAACGATGGGGGGAATCGGAGGTTGCACTCACGTCGAGCACCAAATTCGGACTATCGTGTGGATTAGATTACAAACCGCCCTAAATGGTGGTAACCCCTCCCCTCCACCTCCCGCATCAGGTCGATAATCTCATACCCGTGAGGAATGAATTCGGTACCATCCATTTCCGCTGTGGCTGATTGGGATTGAACCTGCGCTAGAGTACCACTGGGATACAATTCGAAGGGTAATGTCCTGGCCAAGTGAATCCGTAGGCTGCCAGCGGCGCCTGAACCGAGTTCGACGTGCTAGGCAATGGACTTCTTGAAGTGGAGTCGGATGGACGACGTGAGCCGCTGGATGAAACGAAGAGCACTGAGAGCGGGAAGACGCGGGACCGTGCTGCCAATGCGATGTTGGGGCTTCTAATCCTTCCAACGCGTCCGTTTCCAAGTCCAGGGCATTCATTCAGCTTCCAGCCCATTAATTTTTGGGCGGGTGCCTGGGTGGCTTGAGCCGATTTAAATTTTTGTCGTCGTCGTCAAGTCGTTCGGTTCGTCGATGGTTGATCGTTTCCGAATGGGGGAAGTAAAGGCGAAATTCGCACGCCCCTGTGTTCCGTCCCGAGCTCGGAGTTAGCTTGGAGGACTGGGCGGAGAAAACGTCGTCCAGGATCTGGGGAAGCTGTTGGTAAGTCAATTTCCCTTCGATCTGCTCCGAAAGTCGATACATGGCCTCGCCGGTCGACCATGCCTTCCATATTCGAGTTGAATTCCGCTTATCGACAGCACTTACACCGCCGTGGCTCGACCAGGATCAACGCAGGATAATCAATGTCATACGGCACTTTTTTTGACGCTTATGGGTAACCTGAACTCAACCGCTGCATTTCAAAGGCTTGATCACGAACTTCAACGAAGCATGCATTGATTGAACTCAGTTTGATCCAAGATCACGTGTCGGGTTGAAAAACGAAACTTCTTGTTCATGACGCTCTGGAGCTTCCGGAGCGCCCGGATATATAGAATCAGATTTCCAGTACATTTTTTAAATGACAGTCGTGCAGTGTCCACTTGCACCGTTTTTGTTTTGGACATGCTCATCCGGTTTCCTGGTTGTACTGTCTCTATGTGTAGGGGAGCAACGGTCACGGTAACGGACCGTCCGTTGCGTTGCCTTTGTCACGGTAACGGTGAGCTCGGTTGCTTCGAAAAATCGTGACATTGGCGAAAAAAATCCCTGGCCTTGGGAATAGGTCAGGAAAGTCATGAAACCAGTATTTTTTCTTCAGGAAGCACTGGATAAGTGCTAGAAATACCATATTTGGTCTGTTTCTGCGGGAAGAAATTTTATCTTGTTGCCTTCTGAGGCAACGGTCACGCTCACGGTGGCCTCCGTTGCCTGAAAAAGAGGCAACGGGTATGTCACGGTCCTTGGTTGGTTGCTCCCCTACATATTGAGACAGTAGTCGGTGAGGCGTCTTCTGGCTGTTCTACGCAACTCTCGGACTCGATCCAATTTCACTAGCGGCACCAAGAGAAGTCCACCTCGGCAACCAAACAAACACCCATTATTTCTATGAATCCCGGAAAACACAGATCCCATTATCCTTAAGGACAAGTATCGAGAGGAACGAGGTCCTGCGCTTTCTTGTACCCGTAATTGTACTTGAGCGATACCAGTCAATTATGGTGACAAATGAATCATGACATGCACGTACAGCAGCTTGAGCTTCTCCTTGTCATTCGAAGGAAACTGATTTCCAAAGCCCCCAGTCCACCAACTGAGCTGTAGTGACACGATCGTCAAATAAGATCTACAAGCGTGTGAAGGCATCAAGAGGGAGTTCCCCAAATAATGTACAATGACGGCGGACATTACTGAGGTGGAGATCAAGATGCCATACACCATAGTCCATCACATATCGCGCTACGTTGGTAGCCACAACATCGTGGACCGCACCGACGAAAGCGCGGCAATCTTTCGTGCTCTTGCCTGCATTTTACGACAGGTAAGAGCGCGTTCGCATTACCCGGCGTATAGCTCCCAAGCTGCTTACCAAGGCCAACATTTTCCTTGTAAGCGGAAGTATCTGTAAGATACATCCCATCATGCTTCTGCATGACGAGCCACCAATGCTTGCTCCACTTGTCTTGGCCGGATGCGTATAACTCCTGGATCTATGGTGAATGGAAGTGGTCAACTACACACATAATTCACTAGCTTGTTCATGGAGATGGACTCACTCGTTCAAGGGCGGCCCTTTTCCTCCTTAAAGTTCTTGTATTCATCATTCGGCTGAGCTGTGGTTTTGGCCACAGCTGGGCCCTCCTTAGGCCAGCCATTCAGCACGTTGTACAAGCAGCCAGAGGAGTCGCCTGTGGTGGGAATGAGATCAATCTGCATGAATATACAAAGGTCAGTGCATGTAGCGAAATCGCCAAACTGATGTACAATGAAGAGATGACGCAGACGTACCCATTGTGCATCCTCGATCTTGTCGCTAAGCGCGAGCCAATGCAACTCGCCGTTACATTTTGCAATCGAGACTGAGAGCGTGTCAGTGTGATTGCCGGGTGCGAGCACTGTCTGATCGGTGGCACTGGACAAAGCACCGGAGGCAGCAAGAGAGAGGAAAACGTCAGGCAGAGAAGCATATTTGGACGAGCGATGCAAATCTCCGCTGAAGAGACATCTTATATGTTGGTCCCGGCACTTGTCTGACGGCTTGGAACGACGAAATGAATGTTGCGGTTCCTGCCCCTGAATGTTGACTAGCACTGCATTCCGTGGCGGCCAGAGTTTGCCGAGCTCGGCTGTTTTTTGTGTGTGTTAATTGATAAATTCCTGATTTACTTTGCTCATATTATTTGAGTGCAGTGCGTACGCAAAAGAAAGCTTCAAGTATTTTTCTGTTGCCTTCTGCCGCTGACGATCTGGCACGGATCTGGAGATCTGGCCCTCTGCCGATCCTCTGCTGATCGCCCGCGGAAGAAGGGGCCAGAGCTCGGCAATCTGTGCTGGTCACGGAATGCAGCTACTGGCTGGATCGGTTCCTGGTGCCCTTGATTCCAGCGGTGCTGTAGCCAAGCTGCTTGAGGGACTCAAACCTTCTAAGTCCGATGACTCGACGGTGGATTTCCTCAGACGAAACCCTCCACGCGCCTAGATCGAAAATGACGGAAATTCTTGTAAAAGACGAATCGGACACGGGCAATGCCGGGCCCGCTACCAATATAACGAGGTACGAATTCAGTACTATTGAAGTGTCTGGCTGCGAGAGACTAAGATTAGACTTTGTTCCTCGGATATCGCGCTACAGTTATATTGGCAATGTTCAACCCAACCCACCGCACGTGCTCTTTGTTTCTCTTCTTTCACTTCTGCGACTCGATATATAGCCGCTTCCCAGCAGCTGGATTGTGACTGTGAGTATAATTATCCACCTGGAACTCGAAACAGCCTTTCGTTTCTTCGACGAAGTTTGCACACTTTCTGCATGGCAACGAAGCTCACTTTGATCTTCGTCGCGGCACGTAAAAGAGTGTTTTCTGCAAGAAGGAATGTATCGGCAGACCAGAGACCACTGCTCGTCTCCGCCATAAAATATTGAACTTGAGGGAGTACTTCGTAGGGCAGGAGCTGTGTAAGTATTATGTAGTATCGCCATCCTGGTTACAAGCTGACCACTTGAATTGGATACTTGACCATTTACCCCGAAAGAAGCCCCATGTGCGGAATATACACGCCCCAATCCACCTCCACGAATGCGGACGGTGGTAGCCTCCTCAGTGCCATGAGGGGCAGCACAATAAGCACCAGCCGGGCGGCGATGTACACTGGAATCTCGCTCCATATGAGGATCGGCGCGACAGCGCCTCCCACCCTTTTAAGCACGTTACCACTCGGTGTTGAAATCGGTTTTTGATTTGCGGTTCGATTCCACGGTTTTAACGGGAAATTGAACCGCACCGTCCGCGAAAGCACCACATGCCCCATCAGCGCCGCCGGGAGGACAGTTATAGCCGCAGAGCACGACCGCCACAACCACGTTTCTACGGGGGGTCGAGTACGATGTGAGCCACGCGGCGCAGTGGATGCCGCCGAAGACGGTGCCGACTAGGGTGGTGATGCCCAGGGCGGCGAGCTGGGTGTTTGGGGGCAGGGGGAGGGACCAGAGGGCGGGGACGGCGGTGGAGGCAAGGGGGTCGTAAGCGGCGGGGGAGGGACCGAGGAGGGGGGGCGAGGAAGCTGAACGAGCGCGTCTCCTGTTCGAGCCGAACGGCGCCAGAGAGCGCGAGTGGCGGCAAGTTCGAATTCAGGCTTGAATCCAAGTTCGTATTGGGATTTGGATGTACATTCGAATTCGAATCCGAATCTGCACTGTTTGGACTTGGAAACCACACGACGATACCCCCGCTGCACCCCAAGCGGCTTGTCCCACCAAAGCACCCATACGACCACTTTCACCACCGCGTACGCCAACGTCGCGACCTCAAGCTGTGTCAGTGCCAGCCGCTGGTGTTACACGCGCGAGGCACTGCGTGCTGAACCACAAACCCTGCAGCAGAGCAACACCCTTGGAGAGAAAATCACCCTTGCTTTTGTCGGTGATGTCGTTGGGGTGTATGGCGAGAATGGCATCGCGGAGGCGGGGGAGAGGCAAAGAGCTGTTCTTTGGTTGCAAAGGGATATCCCTCCGACGAAACGAACCCGCCCATGCAGAAGAAAAGGCGTGCGGGCGCCGGAATCTGAATTCTAACACACGTAAGACATTTTCGCACATCAGATATTGATTTTCGAGTGCGGTCTGCGAAGCTAACCTACCCTTCGACAGCGTGCGGGCCCCGAGAAATTGCCGTGCGGCAAAGCCCACCATCATCTCTGGGGCGACGATTCCGATCAACATGGTCCTCAGCCTGCCCCAGAAGAGCGCCAACTGGGACTGATTGGGCGGGGGAACATTGGGGTGAACGGAGACCCAGGTGCAGGCGAAGATCGTGGCGAGGCAGGACCAGACGACGGCGGAGAGCTTGCGACAGTGGGTGAGATTGTCGCAAGAGGCGGCCACCGACTCAGAGGTTCGAGTGTCCAGTAGCTGAGGGCTTTCGAGAGGGTGGGAAAGTAGAAGGGGGAGTGAGGGCAGCGCTGCTGTGCTCAAGGAACAAATGAACGAGGATGACTCGGAGAAAGAAGAGCATTGCTGGCGCGTAGAGTAGAAGGAAGGCAGGTCAGTTTGAATAGTTAAGTACTTAATTGTAGCGACGAGAAGCTGTTACGGCAGCTCCTAAGCTTTACCTGCCGTAGTGGCAGTAGGAATTTTGTTCCAAGGTCGGATTGCCGCGGGTTTGGAGCGGAGCGCACAGCAGGATGATCCAAGACTCGGCCAGCCGCCTGGTGGATGAAGTTCAACTGTTCCAAATCGGCAATACTTAGGTCACCCTCTGTTTTTAACAAGTTTCCTACCTGAAGGCGAGTTTATTTGGACGCTTGAGTTTGTAAAAGCAAGGCTGCTCGCTTCAATTGTTTTTTAATTGGTTGTTTGGAGTTTTGTTCTTTTGTCGAATGATTGTTTTTTCAACATGCCGCGCAATGCCGACCCAAAATTAAACATACGATCTGATCGGATAACGTACATGGCTTTGGGCGATGAAACGTCCATCCGTATCCCTTCCTTGCGCGGCTCTATCTAGTGTCAAGTCCCACAATTCGGATCAATCAGAAGCTTACCTGGTTTTAGTTTCGGAACATCACAGTCATCAAACACCCATTGAACCGGAGGTTCAACATCGGTCCATACTACTTATCCCTCAGAGCAGTTTTTACCTTGAAGAATTACAGCCCGCAAATGAGGACGCACCACCCCCGCGACACTAGTGCTTGAAATAGAATGGTGTTGCTGCGGCAGTGAGCCCGATCAGCTCGCGATTAGTTCACTATTCGCTAGCCCCAAGGGTGACTACCAAACTTTGTTTTACCTCCATGTCTGTTGAATATTCATGCCTTCTCCTTTGGAAAGTTGACTTTGTCAATGCAAGGGCTATTCGCTTAATTTTTTTTTTTTTTGCACTTGGTTGGCTGAAACCGATTGGTTCAAGTTCTTTGTTTTCGACTCTCTTTCCCTTCATTCCTCGTTTTCTATTTGGCAGAAATTCCGATGTTGTACATAACCGACCAGTAATGTGTTTTTTCCGTCGCTGTGACCAAATCGAGAATTTGGCGTTGAGTCTTCGGGTCAAATGCAAGGACCCCGATGACTTCGCAGAAGCAATGCAGGAATGAATGGAAACAAGCGCCTAACGTGCACAAGAATTACGGCCGTAGTACGATGACAGAAACCACTTGGTTCTCACGAGTTTCTCTCGCCATTTAGCACGCTTTACCTCGGGGAAGGAGAGACATCAGAAGAGCGTCTGGTAAGTTGTGTATTCCAAGAAAGAATATTCACGTACTTTACTCATCTGCTGGCACGGTTTCTCCTGGCGATAACATTCAACCTGCGAAGCGGGTTAATTGCGTTGGCGCTGACCTCGAATGTCCTTCGGCTTGGCGCTAAACAGCTTCGGTACGTCAACATGCAATTGAACGGCGACAGCGACGATGTTCAGGAATGGATACTCTGACGGTCCATCCCCGTCTTGCGGATCTCAGCTGAACTGACAGATTGATGGTTCAACATACGGTGACCGAAACAGAAACGGGTGGCGGGGTATTTTCTGTACTAGCTAATAGGTCCGTTTGGTTGAATTCTTGTGTAGATTCCGACATAAAGACTCCGAGAAGGATGTCGTAGCCATGAGACAAATCTGTTGTGGGATAACATTTACTCAGGATCACTCACTATGAAAAGCTGTAAAATCCATCATGCAAAGCGAATTGATTTGGATTGGCCTTGATGCCGTCGAGTATCCTTCGGCGAGGCGCTAAACAGTTTGCATACGCAACGTCCAATTAAAAGGGGGACAGCGACGATGTTCAGAATGTATACGCTGACGGTCCATCCTTGTCTATCGGCACCATTGACTTCCAGTAGAAAGGGTAATGGCGGCTGAGAGGGAAGCAGAGCGAGGCGCGGGTGGTCTGTTTCTCCAAATGGGGCTGTCAATTTGGTGAGAATTCGAACCAATAAGAAAGAAGTGGACTCGAACGTACGCCTTTCACTCAGAGTTTGCAGGGGTGGTCGGCAGTGTCGAGAATACAGATTAATCTTCCTCCACTGACCCCGTGAAAGCGAAAAAAAATTAGTGAACTGCCACTCAAACCATCGCCGGTTCCAGTCCATGTCACCATCAATATTGTATCCGAGTCGGCATCGTCACCTGTCCACCTATTATCTGCTAGAGCCCATTCTGACATGCCGACTACGTGGGGGTGGCCCACTAACCCCTCGCAGTCGAGTCGGAGATAGTAGCTGTCAATGCAACGGGATCAAGAAAACGCGTATGATCGGGCCGAGATAGCTAGTCTAATGTGCGACACTATGTATATATGAATGGCGATTGTAGGCTTAAGTCTTGGATGGCATTTGGATGGCCTTTGGATGACAATTCGAATGGCGCGTAGGACGACAATTGAGCGCTTAATTTGAACGCCAGCTTAGACCACCCATTCCCCGGTGCCGTCGGCGCAGGACAGTTATGTTTCGGAAAAGGCTGCTATATAAGACAACAGAGCCCAGAGGAGAATTGTTAGAACATACCAATATGTTCTTCACTCAGCTCCTCACAGTATGCACATTTAACCTGCGATCCCATACTCATGAGATCCCATAGGTACTCTACATGTTCACAGCCGTACGCGCCAGTCCCCTGTTCGGAAACTCGACGGCGGTTTTACCTTCTCCAAACCTCGTCCCCATCGCCTCTCTGGGGAACGTGGCCGCCGCCCAAATCACAACCGGTGACACCCGTATCTACTATCAGGACTCTACCGGCGCCATCGTTCAAGGAGTCATCACTGCCCCCTTCCTCAGCGGCGGCAAAGCCACGGCCCCGGCAGGTGTGCTACACATCCCGGCCAGCGAGGTTCTCCTTTACACGCCAATCGTTGCCATCACCGCGAATACTGCGACATACACAGGGGTACGTTCGAAGTGTCTCTTGCAGCATATTCTACATTGCTTACTACTGGGATCCCTTAATCCACCCAGATCCGCGTCTACTTCCTCTCCCCCGAGCACGTTCTCAGCGAATACATCTGGGCGCCAGCGACCGGTTTCATTGGCGGGCCCAGCTGCATCAAGTGCCTCACGACTCAGGGCATCAAAGTGCAGAACGGGAGCAATGTGCTTTATGCCATGGCCAATACGGCGTTCAACCAGTTCAGAGTGGGCTTCGTCGGTGCTGGGCAGCCAACGACAATCAGCGAAGCAGAAAATCTTGGGGGTGGTTGGGGGGTTGCTGCATACACCTGAAGGCTTGAGGATTTCGCGGGATTCGATATATTACGTCCGATAGTACGCCAGTTTCACGGCGCCTGGGCGGAAGTTGCTGGATTTGTAATCCACGATTGAGAAATGTATTTTAATTGATTCGGAGCAGGCCGCAGGGGCACGCGAGAGTTGCTGGATTGGTAATCCACTATTGAGAAATGTGTTTTAACGGAGATGCCGGGTTTGTAATCCACGATCGAGAATTGCGTTTTCATGAGTAGGGTATACGGCAGTTTGTCAGATGATAAGTAACTCAAGGGACACCCACCCTTAAAATTTTCCACACAAGGAAGCCGTGGTGAGGCACATGCCAAAAAAGTGTCCTCCTTCCAAGTTATAGCATGCTCCGAGAATTTTACTGCGACTGGTCACTCTCGGTCATTTATCTTTTAGGACAACAACTTCAATGAGGTTTACAGGTGCCTCAAAAACTCGGACGTACTGTGGAGTACCAACCGCATTGCCATTCAACGAGGTGCGAGTTCTGTAATTTTGAAGTGTCTGTCAATGGCCTGGATGATCTGAGAGTGCAGCAGTGACTTGTAAGGCTCCAACCATTTAGTTTTCGTTTATGAACCCGACTGTTCGTGTTGCCGCTGTCCGGTTCAGAACCGATTCCGAACCTGAACCGAACCCGAACCGAACCTCAGTTCAGGTTCAGGCATCAGCAAAGGACCGGACCGGTCCCCAGGTGCGGTTCAGGGTTCAAAGATTGTTGGATTTTCCTGGACCTGTCCGAACCTGTGCGAACCTGTGTGAACCTCAAATTTTCTGTGCTTCAAATAACAATATTCGCCAAAAAAAAAAAACGCGTACACGAACCTTCTTCGCGTCAATAGAAATGTTGTGACAGCGTTAGAGTAGTCTCTGTGACAGACCAATATATTAGTGATGATACAAGTATGTACAGTGTTAGAGCCAAAAGCGAAGATCAAGTGAATCATGATGGCAGCAACACGCTCGTTTCTCTTTACTTCCATCTCACAACAACCACCGCACCAGCTCGTCGAGGGCTTCAGTTAATTTTTTTGTGTTAAACCAGCAGATAAACTTGTGTCTTCCAACTCACTTCAAACAGGGTATTTAATTTGAAAACAGCAACAAAATTCTTCAATGTACAAAATTGCCGCGTGCTCCACATTAGCCAGGAGCCAGCACACTGCCAGCGCATCACCTTTGACCATCGGGCCTATATTTACTCCCATTTTACTATGGTTTCCTCCCAACACACATTTCCTTGTCTTCTGCTGGCTCGAGCCCACTGGTACCTCTCTCTTTTTCAGGCTGAGTTTCTGAGCTGCTAGCTGGTCTACTGGGTATGCACGTCTTCTCTTCGAATTCATCGGCATATCCCCGTTATCTGGTCTTTCTTCATGAAGAGAGGATGCTGGCTGCTTGGGAATGTCGTGCTCTCGATTAAAATGGTGCACCAGCATGGCTTCACTTTCTGGATCTCCATCTGGGTATCCCTTGTGCATATCTCGCAGAAATAGTCCGTACTTGCGCTCATTCCACCAAAAATGGCTGCCCCCGGTCGTCATAACTGTGGCCCTTCCACCTGGACGGCTCCACCAACTGCTCTTTCGTATTGTTTTTACGTCCAAATCAAGCGAGAAAAATTTGTGGTTCATTGAGGTCTGAACATATTCAGAACCTGAACTGAACCATTGGTGGACCGGACCGATGTTCGGTTCGGGGTTCGCCCATTTCGCCCGAACCGGACCCCAGGTCAGGTTCGAGGTTCGGAAATTTTAGCAAAAAACCGGACCGAACCGGACATCGGCAACACTACCGACTGTAAGCAAGGTTTGTCACCTTGGGCCGCAAGCGGCATAATGGGATGGATACCGAGGCAGCTTTGGCGAGGAGAAACGGCGCAGCAAATACGCTCTGCGTCATCATATGATCGGTATGGGCTCGCCAGGGCCGGGGAGGCCCTTCGAGTTCAATGATGAACATCTTCTCCGGTTGGAACTCCCGCCTATTTCTCGTCGCTATTTAATAAGAGCCTGGTTCACCCAGATTCACACAATCCAACTTCCCATGGCTGCGTTTTTACTGCTCAATCTCGCGGCAATCTTTCTCAGCGCTGTGGCTCAAAATATCCCTGACTTGCAAAACACCTTGTCTGCGCATGGAGTTTCCGCTGTATATCCTACGGATGAAAACTTCACGGCCGTTAGTCAAGCCTGTGAGTTTCTCTCGACTGAAGGGCACTAAATTCTCATTTGTTGATTGGCTTTTCCTTAGTTAATAGACGATTCACAATTTCCCCAATCGCTGTCGCCTTTCCTACCTCCGTCGCCCAAGTTTCAGCCGCCGTCGCTGCTGGAGCGGCCCAAAACCTTGAAGTCGTTGCGCGAAGCGGCGGGGTGCGTAGACGTACTTCTTGCTGTTCAGTCTTCTTCTAACTGTTCCCCTACAGCACTCGTACATTGCCAACGGCCTTGGTGGAAAGGACGGAGCCTTGGTGGTGGACATGAGCAAGCTCAAAGCGATCACCGTCCGGTCCTCCAACAATACGGCTTTGATCGAGACAGGCAACCGGCTCGGCGATGTGGCTCTGGCGTTGAATGCCAAGGGGCGAGCAATGCCCCATGGGACGTGCAGCTACGTGAGTCGAGCAGGTTCAAATTTGTGTTAGGGATATCGATCTCATCACCTTGCTCCACTAACCAGGTGGGAATCGGCGGACACAGTGGTGTGCCTTTATTGGATCATCTGTTAATTATAAACTCAATGCGGCTCTAGGTTATGGCGGGTTCGGCCTACCATCCCAAAAACAGACGTGTCAACTATTTTAACTGGTTTTGTTCTAGGTTCGGGTTCACCTCACGAATATGGGGCCTCGCTCTCGATGTTGTGAAGTCTGCAACTGTAGTTCTAGGTAACGGCACCATCGTCTCTGCTTCCGCGAAAGTAAACCCGGACCTTTACTGGGTGCGTTTTTGAAACCCGCGCATGCCTCAACTTCTCTCTCTGACTGAGTCCAAAATACCTGCAGGCCATCCGCGGCGCCTCGCCGTCCTTCGGAATCGTCACTTCCATCGAAGTGCAAACCTTCCCCGCACCGCCCTCCGCCATCGTCCTGGAGTACATCTGGAATGATCTAGACATCTCCACAGCCGCCGACAGCATCACATCCCTCCAAACCTTCGCCGCCACGAACGTCCCCCCCGAACTCGGCGCGGAGCTCCTCTTCACCAAGGGCTCCTCCAGTGGCAAAGTCAACTTGCAACTGAACGGCGCGTGGTACGGCGCCCCCGAGTTATTCAACGCGACATTCGCGCCGTACCTGAACACACTACCGGCGACGAGCTCGGCAAATATATTTCCTGGCTCATACATTGATAGTGTTGTGACGCTTGCGAGCCCGCAGGGGCTGAACACGAGCGCGGCGCCGGATGAATCTGACACCTTCTACACGAAGTCGCTTATGACCCCCAGCGCGGCCCCGATGTCCGCGGCCGCCATAGAGGCATTCGCCACATACATGGCGACAGAGGGATTTTCGTCGACCACGGTAAGCCTAGTCCGACCATCGCTTTTCGGATTCGTACTGCTTATAATAATTACGTGCCTCATAGGAGTGGTTCGCGGAGGTGGAGCTGTATGGCGGGTCGGCTAGCGCGATCAACGCCGTCCCTCTCGATTCAACCGCGTTCGCAAAGCGCGACACCTTGTTTACAATTCAGTTTGTGTCTGCGAGCGCTGCACCGCCGTACCCAGCTGCTGGGTTTACCTTCCTTGATGGGATGGTTGCGAGTATCCTGAATAATGAGCCTGCCGATTGGAATTATGGGTGCGTCTCTTGTCGTGTGCTGGCAGAAGCTGAATTATTATTATTTTTTTCACCGAATTAGCACATATCTGAACTACATCGATGACAGGCTCCTAAATGGTATGTCTCGTTCTTCGTTTTTGATTTCTTCACCTTCGCGCTCAATTACTTACTCATACTTCATCAGCAGCGAACTTATATTACGGAACACACTACCCGCGTCTCAAAGCCCTCAAGGCTGCGCTGGACCCGAAGGACACGTTCCGGTTCCCTGTTGGTGTCACTGTCGCTTAAGGAATGGTAAACGATTCGTAAACGTTTGCAAATGTTTATAAACCGTTTAAAACGGAAATAAATTCATACATATATTAGTTCGGTTCAATTGGGCTCGAAGTAGGAAGGCGGGCACCCAGGATGACTTTGGCCTGAACAAGGGACTTTCCTTTATCCATGGCTTCATGAGAATATCTATATTCATAACATCGAGCACGGAGAACCATGTTTTTCGGTACTTGCAGCGGTGTAAGATCCGCGGCGGGATCCAAGACCCTTCCGCCCTGTCCCCACTGTATTATAATTATATTCGGGCCGGGTGCCACATAGGACTCTGGCGTGCTCACCCCTTATGTTATTTCGAACTGACTACCATGTTACCGCGGGGTGTGGCGAGCTTGAAATTCGAGATCCCTGAGATCCCCGAAGTTGACATAGCGCGAGGTAGGCATAGGGTGATATTTATGTTGGGCCTAAATTTGAGCTCTAAAATCCCAGTTTCTATGGCCAAATTGGTTGGTAAGGCAAGTTGGCCGGCCATTTACAACCCAACCGTTTAAACTGTTTATAAACATTTGTTTACCGTTTACAGAAGTTCGTAAACTAAATGGTCGTTTTAACCGTTTATAAATGTTTGAAAAACTGTTTAAAACGGAAATGGTTGGAGCCTTAGCGACTCGTCGATCGGGTTCAGTTGTTGTCGTGCGTACGCGTGTGGTCATGTGATCGCGTTTGTTATGCAATTTTAAGGCGCATTCGGCGCAGATTTCTGGGAGATGTCAATTAACTTGGGATACAGCCTAGAATATAGCTTCATTTCCGAGAGATTTTCGCTTCAAGAAGCCGCAAGTACCCACATATCTCGCAAAATGACGCCTAAGCAGCAAGTACTTGGAGGGCACCCACGCCCCCCACCACCCACAGCATACCGGCCGGTTTCCGATGATCAAGATAGTAATTCCTCTAACTGCCAGTGGCTCGCTGCATAGACGAGGTACCCGTCGAAAAAATATACCAAAACCCCAAACCCGCATACATGCGCCGTAGTCTTCATTACGCCTTACAGAAACCCCCGACAATTTTTGGATCCGCACATACAGCGGGTTTCCTTCTTAGCTCTTTTGCTTCTCGTCTTTCCCTTTTCCTTGTAGGTTCTTTTTCCCACTCCTGCTGACGAAGCGGACTGTAGTCGAAGGAGAGCTCCGAGTACGCCGAAATGTCTTGGGTGGCGACGAAGGCGAGGTAAGGTATATTGTCCTATGAGTAACAATGTCAGAAGTAGAGCCCAAGTTATGGGTTGTTGGTTTACCCCCGGCATGGTGTCATATACGACTGGAATGACCTTCAGATTCGGCTCGCATGAATGGCTAGAAATGATCGACATCAGTTCAAGTATGAACCTTCTTCTACCGGTATGCGGAGTCACTTGATGAAACGAGTCCAGTTTCCTGAGTAAAGAAATTGAACATCAGCTCTTTTCGGCGGTGTCGATAGGAAGGCTGTACCACAACCAAACGCATCAACACTATACAAATTTTCCGGCGGCTCTTCGTCGAAGTCCTCCTCCATCGCATCCAAGTCGAACGTATATGTAGTAACCGCGAGGTTCACGACATCCTGACGCCGTCTAAATGCGGAGGGAGCAAAATATCAGACGCCGAACGAATCTAATAGTAATTCGACCAACATGACAATTCTGCGCGACAGGTAAGTCGTTGTTCGTCCAAAATATTCATGACGATTACCCCGTGTAGATACCGAGGATAGACCTCTTTCGAATTTCAACCGTGGCTCGCACCCCCCACCCACATTTCTCTGTTTTAAAAATCTGTATTCCGATCTGCCGGGGACGTTGGGCTACGCGGTTGCAGCAATCAGACGGGCATGGGCATCGCTGCATGAAAGCTGTCTCAACGACGCGAGTGGATCGGAGGAGTCATTCATTCACCTCGTTGCATTCAAAAATCTTCGAAACCCGTGGTGAACACGTCCCTGGTCATTCTAAATAAACAGTTGTTTAGGTGCAACAGCTGATCTGAACCGAACCGTCGAGTTGTAAGCCGAAACATATCGTTGACCGTGGCACAGGTTTGCCGTGCAGTCCACACCCTCGCAAACGCATCCACTGAGAGGCGAAATGTCCGATTCCACGCCAATTTCGCTGTAACGTGCATCAGAACAACGTCGCACCGAACGGCATCGAGCTCACAAAAGATAGCTTCGCTCCAGGTACTTGAACAAGAGCCCGATGTTGGGCGGCACCTCTTCATCGTCGATCTCGTTGACGAATACGATTTCAGCAGCTCCTGCCTCACGGGCAATGAGGTTCCATTGGTGCTGAATCTCTTCACGACTATCATGCATTCTGTCAGAACACAAGGCAAGGATAAGAATTCGAGTGTTACCGGTTTTTGTATATGTACGCGGTGAGAGTTAGATGTCGTTTTTTGAACTATATAGAATTTATGGTCAGTGGTAACGGATGATGCCAGGAGCTCACACTGGAAAGCTTAGTTTGTTCAGGAACCAGCTGTCCGTCGTATTTCAGACATAAACATTCTTTCCTTTCGGGATGCCAGAAGCTGCCAATTTTTTTCTATATGGCTCAGGTCATCCCACCGGAGCGACGGTAAAAGAGTGGGGCAGTCGCGCACAATATAGTACGCCTGAAGTTTAGCAAATGATGTCGCTGGAGACGCTTCGCAGATTGCGGTGGCTAGAACATATCAGCTTGAATACGTTTCGGACCCCAAGATCACCCTCACCCATTGTCGAGTGCATGATTTTGACCTCGACGCGGATCGTACATTTGATAATGTGAGTTTTCAGGGGCCGTCATACCAAGCTGGCCGATAGATGTGGAAAATGAAATGGACTATGTTCGCACTCACCCCTTCTGGCGTATCCTCGGCCTCGATTTCTTTATTACTACCAAGAAAAAACTTCAAGGATTTGTCATCTAATTTACTTCGTTCAAGAAAAAATAATTGTTGGCCACGGTTGTACCTTCGTTTGTCTTCTTCTATTGAAATCTATTTCAATTAGTAGGAAGCGAATTTACAATTTACGTGCCTGGACTGTTCGAAACAGGTCCCCTAGTGGGACGTTTCCCTCGACGCGAAATATCCAAGTCTGGCGGTCTGGATTTTCCGGGTTCACACCTAGTCATTCGCGAATCCACACCTGGTCACCAACTAGTTAACTTTGAAGTGCCCACCGTCATTGACATAAGTCAACTTTATTGTAATCTGCTCCGAGACCCCAAGAGATGCTATCGCCGAGGGAAGAAATAAAGTCATCTTAAACAAAGGCAGATGGGGAGACGCACATATGAATTGAGGCATTGCTTGGCGTCAGGTAAGTATCTGGCACTGCACCTATCGGGCGCAACGGTGAAGCGAATACAGAATGTATCCTTCTCGCAAAATCACTTTCTGATTGCTTCTTTACGTCCTCGACAGTATGTCGTTGGCGTTTCTTCTACGGTCGGGTAACACGGTAGATATCATAAGCACAACAGAACATCGAAAACACGTACCGGCGTCACGGCGTTAAGTTGTTGTTGAGAAGATTTTTGAGCTAGCGTGGTGGGAGAGCTGATTAACATCTGGTCCAGGCTCAGGATATGCGTGTGTCTTGGGCCAGAAATCTGGTGCAATTCCGCCGGTAGCATATGAAGACTGCCACGATACGACCGGTACCTGTCGTCGTACGAACCGTCCGCAGGCGGCCCGGGGGTCCCCATCAAACGAGAGAGCGATTCTGAGTTCAGACGAGGAGCGAGGTACGAGCCAGAATCCGTAAATTTCTTTCAAGACCAAGATGAGCAGAAGGCAAGAGCACGAACTTTGTTTGGCAACGGCATATTATTTCCCACGCTGGGTTGGCGTTCACGGGTGTTTATTACAGACGCGCTTGCCATGTCTGTCCGGTTCTGACTTGCGCGAGGTCACCGTTCAACTCTACTTCCTGCACAAAACACCACGCTCATTTGTCTCGTTATCCAGCTAACAGAAAAGGGAACCACCGAAAGAAAGAAAAAAAGCAGATCGTTCTCTTCATACGACCCCTGGCACCCGAATCGAACGGGCAAGCTTGGGGCAAGCTACCTGCATGATGAGAGAGCGCATGCACACAGAACAGGTGCGCGCGGCGCTGAGGGTCTGCGGTGTGTCTCTATTGTTGCGGCGCACGGTCATAATGAGATTAGATTGAAGAATCGCATAGTAAGCCGTATCGTAAATTTGAGGTATAGCTTATACGGACTCAGAAATTCGGCTCCACTCCGACATGCCCGACGAAACTGTTAACAATTTTCAGTGCGCCAAGCTGCCCAAAGCCGTCAAGCGCCCCCAATACGGTCGGCGGCATGGTCGCGGTTGGTTTTTGATTTTGACCTCGGACTTCGGACTTATGGCTTGTCACCTTTGGCAGTTGATAAGTGATGCGGCACGGTCACGTGGTAAACGAGAGTCACGATTCTGAGCGCGCAACTGTCGCTCATGGGATGTAGCTTCTTTCTAGTGTAGTTCTAAATAATTTTGAGTCAATAGTATTATTTCTACTACCTGGTCATGTGAAACTGATCAAAAGACACCAAATAACGAAGTTCAAGTTCTCAAGAAACCGTTTGCATTGCAAAATCCCGAGGAGTAAATAAAACTCTTAAGCATCATCTTCTCGGTCATTCGGCGCGTCAAATCCCATTTGGATGCATCGCTGACCACACTTGTGCTGATCAACAAATGTTTTGATTCTCACTTCTCCATGATCCCCGGCACCACTGGTACTATAGCAGTGTCAGAGCAGATTCAGGATGGTATTAATAAATCAAAGACAAACCCTTGTAATGGTACGAGACATTAGGTCAAATAATATGGATGATTTGCTAGACGTGTTATGGCTTTCCGAGGCTAGAAAATTATTAGAAAGTTTTGGTAACTATTTTGGAATACAGGCTCACATTGAATATCAGCGAGGACTAGAGTCTTATTTGACTGACAGTCAAATTTAGGCGAAGTGTTTGAACAAATTAATGGTTGCACCCTGCTTGTCAGAGTAGCGAGGATGTTCAAGGGTCGCAGAGAACTTCCGGAAGTGAACATTGCCCCGTTCCGGCTCGAGAAGCCAGGTAACAGACGAGATAACCATATTGTTCACCACACTCTCGTCCTTTTCCCCGTCCAAAAGTCCGATATATTCCATTTTGTTAATTCCAGATGCAGGAGAAGGGATAAACGTGGGCTTCTCAGATCTCTCTTCTGAACCAATTATCCCCTCTCGAGCAAGAATGAAATCTGTAACTTCGAAATCTTTAACAAAGTCAGGAGTCGCTGCACCTCGGAGGAAGGTAGTCTCACCAGAGATATCGATTTCCTCCTCCTGACACTCCTCCTTGAATTTGTGGAGGAAATATTTACCACGACCAAAGTGATTCCTTCTTTGACAAGTTCATCGCGGTTGACCAGGATACTGACAAGTGTTCCGCGGCCAACGGTGTAACAAAGCTTCGCTACGTAGGCCAATCCCTTGTAAGGGACAGCTCTGTAAATGAGCAACGAAAGTAGCACACCTTGAACACGACCTTTGACTTCCCTCGACTCATGTGTTCATCCTGAAGCATCGCTGGAACTGCATTTTCGCTGCTCCAAGGAAAGGTTCGGATACCTGTCGTGCAATCGGCTGTCTGGTTCGCCAAAAACAAAGTCACAGCAGTTGCATTAATTGCGGGAGCATTCAGAATGAATGATGACTTGAGAGGACGTGCACCGGCAGCTGAAAAAACATTGATAAGACATTGTAGGCAAACATTTCATTCACACACCTAGTCTTGTACGCTTCAATGTCGAAGCACGGCCAGGAATACTGTTACTTTCATCTCAGACTCGTTTTTTTGACTTGTAAAGGGATTGGGGCGGTGCAACTGAAGTACGAGCACAAAACTTGGATGTGGTTAATTTGAGAATGGCTGGGAGACAATGATTTCACCACACCTTTTCCAAATCAATGTGGGCCTCAATGTAAACTGTTGGAAATTTGGAGGGGACGGTCTTGTCAATATTTTGGCCACAATCCCTCAGAATGGTCTGTAAGACGTCCCTTGTATCCCCCGCGCTCGTGTTCCCACGCCCGAATACACTTACCTTGCGACTCACCTGTGTGTGCAACTTCGACTTTCACATTCTGTATCCATGACTGTAACTGCAGCGCGCTGAATCTTGATCAAAATCACAACACACGTCTACCACGTGACCGTGCCTCAAAATCAGATCGCCTCCCTAAGGGATGAAATGCTAGAGCCATTGTGTGGTTGGCTCACCCACTATTTTTGGTAGAAGTACATTTGTTGAACTAATGCATACCAGTTACTTATTTAATTATCTCCGTAAGTAACAAGCCGTAAGCCCGAAGTCCGAGATCAAAATTAAAAAGCAACCGCGACCATGCCGCCGACCGTACCCCAAGCGGTGTGAGATCCTCAGAATAAGAGCCATCCTAATTGATCGGGTTATAGAGTTCGAGCACGTTTTCCGTGTGCAGGTGAGATTTGTTGTTTCTTGCCTGTTGAAGACCTTCAGGATCGTTTGCCGGTCTGCGTTCCCGCATCGTTTCAGCGTAACATCCAACCGAATGCGCTGCACCGGGGAAGAAATCCGATCGCCGACTCGAGTCAACTGAGCCTGCAACACCGCCAAGGCACAGCCCATCAACCGCCATTCGTACAAATATTCGGCCTCTTCGTGTAGCTCAGCTATGAACTGGATCCCCGAAGCGACTATCGAAACCCTCCCAGATGAACTCCTCGCGGAGATTCTGAAACTAGGCGCCGATTCACCTCTACCCCGGCGGAACTTAGTGCCACCCTTCCCCGTTGCGGTGAGCCGCGTCAGTCGTCGATGGCGGGCTATAATGCTTGGTTCTCCGGAGCTCTGGACGACCATTCGCCTCTCGCACAGCCCGATAACGTGGATTTGGGCTAGTCTCTGTGCGAAGCGCTCCCAGCCGTATCCACTAGATATCACCATCAGCCTCGAGTCCTACACCGCACACATTGATGGCGGGTATGACTATAACCCTTTACTCCAAGCTCTATCGTTTGTTAGCCCCCATATCGATCGGTGGCGAACCTTTGCTCTTCGCTGCTGGAAGTACCAGATCGAAGAACTGCAGAGATCTCTGTCATGGGAAACCTCTGGTGCCTCGCAACTTCAGTCTGCTCACATATCGTTTGTGGATGCGGGTGCATACCATTGGGACCCAACGCTGCACCTACATGCGCTGCCCCGGCTCTTCAGCAGCCCTTCATTACGCTCATTCAGAGCGAATATGGAGTTGTGTCCTTCGAATCCCACAGCGTTCAGCAACCTCCACAGCCTGGATGTAGACTTTGGTTTGACTGGCCAATGGCTGCTGCGTGCTCTGCGCCAGATATTGGGCGCATCTTCTTGCTCACTGGAGACGCTCGTTGTACGAAATTTTCGTCCCGAGGTTGCCGTTGTGCCCGACGATCCGCTTCATGCCCCCAAAATCCGATCCCTCGCCGTCAGTTTCAGCACAGCATTTTTCTACCGCCATCCCTATCTGGGCATTGGAGGTTTCCATACATTTACCGACATCTTCTGCTTTCCTAATCTCGAATATCTCGGGATCTCGGGTGGCTTTACGGGGGTCGTTGAGGATGACCATCAAATCACAGTTCCAGAGGAATGGGAGCCCCCGCTCCTCCCGCACCTCCGCATTCTGAGCCTTGAGGACGTCCGCTTCAGCCGTAACGGCCTGGCGTACATCCAATCCCTCACCCGCAACATTACTTCTCTGGAGCTCATCTACACTGAAGGAAATGAGCACCTCCTCCACCAGCGTGATGGGGTTGCATGGCCAGGCCTGCGCACCCTCACCATCGGCAACACGCGATTCTGTGTGCCCCCCGTGGCTCGATGCGTTCCTCGGGCTGCGTCCTAGTCCTATTATGGAGTTAAAAATCCCCCGTTGGATCGGGGGCGTCACACTCCCGGTAAACTCGCCACCCGAAATTCGGAGGCTGACTGAGGGGCCGTCGCGCGGTCTTATGGATTCGGGCTACAAGTTCTACATCGACGACTACGACCTGCGCGCGAAGTGCTTTGAGCAGGTCGAGATCGCTGACTCGAATTCGGAGTGCGGTTGGTCATGGTCTTTGGAGTGTGAGCGAGAGTGGGAGGCGGAGCAGAATTTGCAGAGGGTGGAAGAGGAGATCGATGAAGCGTTGACTATGACTGGTGAAGTTGTGAGAGCGAAGGGATTTTGCCGAGAGTCGAGGAAGGAGCGGCGGAGAAACTTCAAGTTGCGCGACAGTGGGAACAAGAGGTCAGAGGGGACGGCGACGCCGATTCGATGTAGCGGAGGACTTCGATTTCGAATGATTTATTTCATACCACTCCTTCTGAGTCCTTCAAGTCGTGCTATTTCCTACCTCAACAAAAACGTCCCAAAACCAACAAGAAAGAACTACTCTATTCGCCACAAGTAATCCGCTTAACCGGAGCCATTCTGGTGTGCTCGCTGGGAAAAATAACCCGATCGATTGAACCAATATAGGACAGAGACAGACGAACATGATAATCAAGATATTCGGAACTGGATCCATTCGGGGGGCTCCGCGGTTTTGGACACGGCAGAGATGTTCAATTTCAATACATCGAGGTAGATCAGGTAATATTGAAATGTCTCTCCGAGAGACTAGATGTGTACATGGGCCGCAGGGGGCGATACCCAGGCTGGCGTTTTTCGTTCGGCTACTCGTCGTTGATGGATAGATCCGGAATATGCGGGTCGGCTGAAAGATTCATTCATTTGTCGAACTTGTATAGCCCACGGATAACCAAATAACATTGCACATAAAAACCCACCCAAGAAAAAAAAGAAAGCGAGAAATGAACAACCACCTCCCAACTATAGAGCATGAACACCCAAAACCAAAATAAACGCCCAAAGACTGCAAACCCACGCGTCTCCTCGTCCTCGGCCAGCTGCTGCATTGTTTTGGACAGCCGATCCAGTGCTGTACGGCGCGCTTGCAGGCCGCACCTCCGTCGCAGTCGCAATGAACGCATCCCATGCGGCCCGCGTCGCGCTCGGCGCTACCGCCGATGCAATCGCCCCGCCCGCTTTGCTAGCCCAGTGGTAGATCGCCGAGTTGCCGGGCAGCGCGTCTGCCTTCAAGCCGGGGTCCTCTCCGCCTGCGACCGAGCCCGAGTTGTTGTCCACGAGGCCCGTGGTGTTGGAGCCCAACACGAAGTCGCGCACGAATGCGAAAGCCTGTTTCAAGGTTAGTAGTACTCACACTGTAAAGTAGATGGATGATGACACACCGCCCCAGGAACGGATTGCGGGACGAGGTGGCCCGCATTCCGGAAGAGGGCGGTAGGTGAGCCCGCGCTCTTGGTGTACAATGCCTGCGAAGTTCCCTTGGTCGTCGCTGAAGGCTGTGGACGGCTTGCGCGTGAACCCTTGTACCCCGCCGAACGTCATGTTCTAGCGACGGATCCAACTCTCCTTAGCTTAGCCGTTGCGTTTCTGAGATCGACATACCTGGATAATGACTAGTTCGAAGGTTCAGAGAAGCAATTTAAAAAGTGCAGGGCAAGACCTAATACCTTCTGTTCCGCGGTGAGCACGAGTGAATCATCGTTCCCCGAGTAGAAGACGATCCCCGACGCCGTGTGCGCTCGCATTGGCCGCGAGCTCGGAAAGGAAAACCATGGGTCTAGTCTGTTGAGCTCCGAATATCAGAATACGACGAATCACCTACTCGGGACCTGCGATAAAATTAGAGACGTCCATAAATCAGAAAATTGAATGTACTTGGATCGCCGAAGACATTGCTTCCGTTCGATGAATCTGATAGGTAAGCAACCAACTCAGTCAACATGAATGTGAGGTGAATCATGTATCATACCAAACGGATAGGGAAAAACCTCTGCCCAATTCTTCGAGGTCGGGGCGTGAAATCGCTGCCTTGACTGTTGCGTCTGACAAAGTTCGAAGAGGTTAATTAATCGCGCGAAGTTGAAAAGCGATTCATGCATCCTTACCATTCAAGAAAGCCGTCGGGTCGCTCGGGATCTCGGGATTGAGTGCATCGGGAATATTGTACACATCCACTGCAGACCCGGACCCCGATTGCCCGGCCCACGGGGCCGAGAAGTTGGCCGCATAGTCCCACACTCTTCGAACAGAAAGCAGCCGTAGAAAGGATCCAGCGTGTTGTTGGGTCTGCCAGCGATGCTGCGCTTCCATTCGTGACGCCGTTCCTCCCGGCGTAGAAGCCTCCCGTTCTGTTGAGCGGCAGCAGTTTGGAAGTACTCTTTGGATTGACGAATGCCATAGTCGACTTCTTCAACCGATTCTGGAACGCGAGGCGCGCAGGCCCGACATGAAAGACTGGGTCCGCTAGTGTTGGGAAGTGTCCGTTCTGCGGATAAGTGAGGTTCAAATCGTATCCACAGAGATGCTCCCTATGAGAAGGAAGCGCTTGAGCTAGGCATATAATAAACAGAAATAAACACACTGTGTTTTGAAGTATTCATAGACTTCGGGATCATAGTTGATCAGTTGGGGGTGGTTTCGATGGTAGTGAGCTGTGCGTGTGTGAGCGCTTGATCAAGACAGACCGCGCCTCATCTCACCGTGGGCAGTTCCTCGAAGGCTGCAAAAGACCCAAGGGTCCCGTCACCGATGGCGATCTTCTTCAGGGTCACTGGAGGATTCGGAGTCGAGAACAGGGCCTTGGTGATGTATGGCTAGTCATATTTGTGCGTGAGATTGATGAGGGTGGAACGGCACAACGGCGTTCGCACAATGTATGTTCCCGCATATGATTCTCCCATGAGATACAACGGTCGCGTGGCTAGCTTGGGAAATATCTTGATCATGTTGGAAAAAGCCGACCTTGGAAAAGTTAAAAGCGGACAGTATTGTGTGAAATCTCACAAAATCGGCGCCCATTTGATCCTCGTCAGGGACTAAGTATAGCGAGGATTGGCTTGAAAACAGGATGCAGACGGATAAATTTGCGTACCATAGCCAGTTGCGTCGGATGTCGAGTATCCCGTCCCAACTGAACGTTCGGGTCACGAAAGTACAGCCATATCGGGGATAGCAGTTACGCACCGGGTTGATCCACCCAAATCGTATCCGCAAGCTGGTGCCAGCTGTAATTATTTGGGACGATCGCATAGTCTTCAGTTACACGAAGAGGGCCGTTCTGGAAGAAAATTATGAAGGCGAAAAACACACCAGATGCCGAAACATTTACCTCGGTCATCAGGCCCAGGAGACTGGACGCGCCAGGGCCACCTGGAGCTAAGTCAGACCGTTGGAACTTTTCGATTCCAACCTACCATTAAGCCAAATGATCCAAGGATCTGTACTTGCAGCAGACCCAGCCAAGGACCCGTTGGCCTTTTCAAACGCCCAAAAGAAAAGGGTCGCGTTGGGATGTTCGGCCCGGTTCACACCGACATTTCCTGCAAAGCTGCGAGGTAACGTGTTTGTGAGATTGGGGAGTAAGCTGGTGACCTCAAAATCTGGACGGCTATCTTGAGACAACGAAGCAGAACCCAGACAAAAAACATACATGTCTGCCAGTCTGGGCCGAAGGCCGTGACAGGCATCCCCGGATACGCGTGGGGGAACGTATTCTGGGCGAGACATCTAAGCACAAAGAGAGAAGCAGTAAAAAGAGAAACAGGAATCATGTAAAGACCTCCAGGCCTAGCTGAGGTATGAGGGGAGAAAGAAGACGCAATCTGGCATCAGTGATATATCAACTCGAAACTGGCGCTCGTCCGCGTTGTCCGTTGATACTAGTACAGACAGACTGGACGCGGTCACAAAAAGGTACGATCCAAGTACGATCCGAACTCGCTCCAACAATCGCCGATAGCATAAACAGGGGCGTGCGAATTTCGCTTAAGCAATCTGCCAATACTCAGTGGTCCACTCCTCAAAAAAAAACGTGAATTCAATGTGGAAGCATTTCGACATACAAGCCGTGGAAGAAGATTCAGTGAAAGAGACTGGCTTCGCAGTTCCTCGCTATCCTGGGTTCCTCACTATGGCTCTGTGGCCCGAATGGACGATACACCAGTGCACACTGGCAAACGAACGCGATGGATTTTCGGTGGCGCGGTGCAGTTGCACAGAGCCAACTGCCAGGGGGCCGGGCCTGCCAGGGGTAACGACGAGTACTGCAGACGCCCCAAATAAAGTCTGAGCCACCCCTAACTTTCTCCTACTTTCTCTCCCTCGATGCATTCGTCTGCCCTCCGCCACCGTCCTTTGCGCCGCCCAGCATGCATTCTCGTCGTTCTCTGCTTGGTCGCGTCCGTCGGCCGACTCATGCACGACCTGGGGCACGCCCCGGGTATCGCGTTCAGGTACGCTGTGGGCGCAAAACCGCGCAGCGTCCACCGTCACCCACACCGTGTGGGGCACCCGCACCGTCACCCAGCCGCCTGCCGCCCCTCCCACGTCCTTGCACCCACAAGGTCCTCCATCCCAGCCGAAACGCAAGTCAAAACCAAAGCCACCCAAGCAAGAACTGCTCGGCGCACACAGCTACGACCCTTCCGGCCTCCTCGTCGTCAATCCCCTCGGCGGCCACCCCATCCCTGAGCTAATCCATCACGCCGAAGCCGCATGGGCTGCGAAGCTGGCGCGTGCCTCCACTACCCTGCGGCAGGCCGCAGCCGAGTATACCAGGCGCTACGCGCGCCCTCCCCCGAAAGGATTCGACATGTGGTGGGCGTACACCGCCGTGCACGATGTGCGCCTGCCGGACGAGTACGACCAGATCGACCGCGATCTGGCGCCGTTCTATGGGGTTGCTCCCACGGATTTGCAAGAGGCATTGCGCGCGCTGGAGGCACATGAACACTTCTACAACCATTGGCAAGAATGGGGACGGGTACGGCGGGCTGGAGATGCTCAATTACACGCTGCCGCAGGACGCGTTGGCGGCACCCGGGTTTGAGATTATAGAGTTGATGAGGGAGGTCGAGGCGGAACTGCCGCCTTTTAGAGCGGCTTTTAATCCCTACGATGCGCCGAACTTGGTGCTCGATGTGCGTCGTCGGCGCATCCTGTCCTACATCTACTGACAATTCTCGTGTAATAGTACGAGCTCCGCCAGCAGGCGCTCGACGCGGCGAGGAAGGGGACCTGTACGTTCCTCGTCTCGTTGTTTCTCCCGCCCCCGACCATCCTTCCTCCTGCCAGACATCGACTCTGCCAACCCCCCACCCCCAAAGTGCATGGCTGGCTCGCGGCGTGCCCCCCGCATTCCCGCGCGCGGCTCGATGCCGACTCGGGCAAGATCCCGCCCCCGTTTGACGATAACCGGCCGAATCTGGAGTTGCCCAGTGTGCCAGGTGGGGAGGAGGGTGAGTGCATGAGTTTCATCGTGTGGCGATATGCGAGATGGGGAGCGGCGTGGAGCAGAGAGGGCGGATTGTCTCCGGGGAGGACTAATGGACCCGGGGCGGTTGGGATGCTGACCCGATGCTCGGGGAGGGTGAAGGCGGCCGACCTGTAGAAGCTTCTGCGTCGAGATCGAAATGTTGGGGTGATGAAAGCTTCAGGCTGCCCTCGAGATGCTCCTCGTACAGATCGAGAAGCTGACGCACAAAGACGTTTGCGTCTCGGCGCAGAAGGACCACGTCCTCCCATGTTTCCTCGCTTCCTCCTCCCCTCCCCTCCCCCTTCTTCCCATGCTAACTCAGCTCTCACAGCCCGAAAACATTCATCCACGACCCCCTTCTCTCCACCGACCCCTGCCTCCACCCCACGCTCCTCCGCTCCCACGGCGCGTACGTTGCGGCCGGTACGGGGCCTGACCCACGTCCCATGCTGGTGCCGCAGTTTAGCTATAGCGTGACGCCGCTGCACGCGGATGTGAGGATTGCCTCGCCGCTGAATTGGGTGGGTATCTTGGTTTGCCTTTTTTGGGGTGTTTTTATCTCGGGGAGTGCCTGCGGGAGGGAAAGACCCTGTAGGGAGGGGCACAGGAAGTGGAAGGCGGAGGCCATGCGAGCTGGCTCAGCACAGCGGTGGCCGCCCCTGCGCGGCGGACCCCCGTCCTCCTCACATGCGCTGAGAAACGATCCTCACCCTTTCCCTTCCCGGTCTTCTGCACTTTCTCCCGTTTTTCAGAAACTGACCCTTCTCTGCAGTTTACTGATGACCTCCCAGCTGAGGGCCGCCCTCCCCCGCTTGGACTCTCTGGGCCGAGCGTGTCGACGTGCGCTTGCAGTGGCGCGGGAGAAACACGGGCATTTGGCACGCCATGACAGCCGCTGGCGCGAGACCCACCGCGTGCGGCTCGCGGCGCTGGGCGCCGGTATGGGCAGTGTGAATGTGAGCGTGCTGGATCCGGGGGCTCCGTTCGACGACTTTTCGGCAGAGAAATGGGGCTCAGAGAGCAGGGTCTGGGAGGGAAAGGGACGACGGCTTGACTTTGACGATCACGATGGACAGAGACCCCGCGGCGGGAGAACCCCCGTCGGTGGCCCGCTGTCCGTCCCACGTGCGCGCATCCTGCCGCGCTGCTCGATGTCGCGTTTGCAGGGCCCCCGATCAACTGCGAGCCGACACAGCAGTGCGCGGTGCTGGAGGAAATGTTCGAGTGGCAGAAGTTGAGGCATTATACGAACGCGGTGCTGGACAAGTATGTGATTGATGTGAGTGCTCGTCGTGCGCTATGTACCTTTACGCCCTTTTCTGCTCTGCTCGTCCATGATCAAGGCTGACGCTACGCAGGTCGATGGGAATGGCTGGTCAAGTCGCTTCAAGCGCCTGATGAATTCGGGATCGCTCATATTCAAAGCGACGACGTATCCGGAATGGTACGTGCCGCTTCCTCCTTTGATTCCACTTCTTCCCCCCTCGCCACCCCAAGACTTTCCGTTTTCCAAGACTTTCCGTTTTTCCTTCCTCACACGCTCCCTACGCTCGCACCATCGTCCTCCTTTCCCAATTTCCACTACTTTATCCAGGTGTTCGCTTACTGATTCTCCGCATGCAGGTTCACTGACCGCCTCGCGCCCTGGGTGCACTACGTCCCCATCCAAACTCATACACCGACCTCTTGGATGCTCTCGTCTTCTTCCGGGCTCACGATGAGGCCGGGGCCCGCATCGCTGCGGCAGGGAGGGAGTGGAGTCGGCGATATTGGCGCACGGAGGACTTGACAGCGTATATGTATCGGTGAGTCTTTTTCTTTTTCTTTTCGCTATTGTGTGGGATGGGGAGAGCGAAAGTGCGGGAGAGAGTCACATCGGCTTTGTCATTTCCGTTGGTTGGCGATGGCCATCTCAGGTCCCTTTGCATAGGGGTGGGGTCGGACAAACTGACGCTGATAATTGCACAGGCTCTTCCTCGAGTATGCGCGCGTGATGAGCACGGACCGTGCCACGATGTCGTTTGAAATGTGGGCCGATGAACGGCAGGATGCAGTGGGAGCGGGCACTGAAGGCGCGATGGGAACGGAAGCGCCCGGAACGCGGGGGAGCAGACGATGAGTGACTAAAGGGATTCAAGGCCGGGCGCCCCCCAAAGCGAGCAAAAATGTGCCCCGTGGACGGGATGACCTGAAGGATACTGACCAAAGTTGAGGTCGGGTGTAGGAATCTACGATGTATTTGTCTGGTAACGAATATATAATGAACGGCAATTGCTCGATCTGCAGTAAATTCGTTGGATCCTGTAACATAGATCTAGATATTTGTGGGGCAAAATTCGAACAATCTTCGTATTTTCATCCCAACCGAACTGTCAAAAAGTCGTTATTGATATAGAGAAGGGAAGGATACAGGCCTGATAAAGAAAATCCCAGGGAAATGCGATCTTAGTTCAAACATGCACCGGCTGGCAGTGTAAGTGGCTGCACAAGTTGGATAACGCCTCAGACTGATCAAATGGGATATCACATCGCACGGATAAAATCGCGAGTAAAAGTAAACATGGGTCGAACGTAAAGAGCGTAGGTTTCCGAAGTTGGCACCAGGATTGAACAGGATGTTCAATCGTCGCAGCCCAAAACTATTGCAAGGTGTTCAAACGAGTCGACGACAAGGTCAAATTCTCCTCCGTCAAGCTTGCTGAGCACCTCTGCCTCAACATCCCGATCTTCTGAAGGTCTTCGCATGTATATTGTCTTCATGCCGATGTTCCCCGCCGCTTGCAATTCACCCACGTGAGCCGAAACAACGGCACACTTTGAAACTGGAAGGGTCATGCTTCTGGCAGCTTCCAAGTATGCTTCAGGATTCCTGTATCACAGTCAATGCGAACTTTTAGGGGTGGGGAATCGTACGGTTTATAGAACCCGAGGAGCGAGCCGCATAGACAAACGTCCCAGGATAAGCCGGCGTGTCTACTCTGGAAACGAATCGCTTGTTTAGGTTCGTACAAGGAGATACACCGACACACAATTTGAGTCTGTGTCCGCAACGACATGTTCGAGAGGGTCGCAATGGTTTTGATGGTCTTTATCGCTTGGAGGCCGTCCTTGGTATCCGGCCATGCTAATAGTGAAACATGTAGGCATCCATCCCGAATTAATATCTTTCGACGTACCCTGGCCACGGTCCCAGATTTCAACTAACTGGTTGCGCACTGTGGGTGTCCACCGATTCGCAAGTTGTTTGTTCTCCTTGCTGAGAAGCTGGTCAAGCGTCTGGATGGAAGCTAAGCACACAACGAGGTCGAAGACATTGCGGGAGCTCACAGTACGATAAACGGAGCTAGGAGAGAGCGAGTCCCCGTGCTCCGCAAGACTACGTCTAAAGTAGACTGTATATCAGTTACACAGCCGATTTCGCATGACGGGACGCACATTGCCGCGAGATATGAATCGCGCCATCTCATTGCAAAGCCTTCCCAGTCCACCTCTTGACGGCGAGTGAGTGAACGGGGAGTCTGACGATGGGCGAATCCCTTACTGTCGCGAATCTCGGGAAATGTTTATTTCCCAGACGTCGTAACTCCTCCGAGACAGTTCCCTGCCAATTTAAAACCGTCCCATCGAGGTCGAAGAACAGCACCTCGACCTGCGTGAGGCTGGGATCGTCGTTATACGGAGATGTTCTGTGGACAAAGCTTAGAATGCAGAAAACAATTTAAATTATCTTACGTCTCGTCTGGTTCATTGAGTGGAAAGCGGCTGAACAGCGACTGTCCGGTCCCTGCGCCCTGACGTCCGATCGTGGGAACATATGGAGCTTGCGCTGGCTTCCCTCGCGAATTTTGACCAAGTCGCGAGTTGCTACTGTCTACATAAGCGAATTCAGGAGCGCAGTGCAAGATAGAGACTCGAAACTCACTGCGGGCGTCCTGCGCAAATTGGTTCTGCGCACGCAGTTGCTGCTCTGCGAAAGCAGCGAGCCGAGCGGCGTCTGCCGAGACCGCCGACCCAGCTCTGGAGGGGATTCAGTACGTAGAGTGTCTTCGTGGCATGTAAATGTCGCAAGTATGCTCTCATCAACACAACGACGCACCAGGAGTCTGGGCTCTGTTGAGACGAGCCTGTTCCTCAGCAAACCTAGACTTGGAATCATTGCGAGGGAGTTCTGTTCGTGCCTTGAGGGTCAAACTCTGAGTGGAAGAAATATATGCGAACCTGGAAATGGGCTCTAAGAAGGCGAGCCTGCTCCTCCGAAAATTTCAGATGGGTCTCGTTACGCGCCAAGTTCTGGCGGGCATCTAGTAAGTGATTATGTGGCACACTAAGGCCGATTCTATTACCTGGAGAATGCGCTCTGTGAAGGCGGGCCTGTTCCTCGGCAAATTTCAGATGCGTTTCGTTACGGGGAAGTTCTGGCGGGCATTGGGTAAGATATTCTCACACACAAAGGATTTCTACTACCTGGCGAGTGCGCTCTGTGAAGGCGGGCCTGTTCCTCCGCAAACTTCAGATGTGTTTCAGTACGGGGAAGTTCTGAGAGGGATCTGGTAAGAATTCTCTCAAAGACAAAGGCCGATTCGACTACCTGGGGAATGTGCTCTGTGAAGGCGAGCCTGCTCCTCTGCAAATTTTCTAATCGCCGGGTCAGCGATGGGAGTGACTGAGAATGTGTGAGTCACAGAGAGCGCAGGGGCTACGGTACGTACCGGGAGAATGTACTCTCTCCAATCTTGCCTGCTCTTCCGCAAACTTGCGGATTCGAGCTTCGTCGACGCCAATGACCTTGGCAGTAGACTGGAGAATGCTGTCCTCTGCCTGGTTCCTGGAAAGGAAAGGACGTCGGAAATCGAACAGAAACCAAGTTCCAGCTCTTACGAACGTGATCCAGACCTGACTATGGATGAAATACGAGAACATAGAACACAGCTGACTCACAGAGATGGTCGGGCTGCGTTAGCATACATGGCTGCAGACGCGGTGGATGATCCCGGTTTGGAGCTGGTAAGAAGGGAGGCGTTGTTCCCTGTGTGACCAATTTAAACTCGAAGGATTACTTTATACTACGACGAACTCACCCAGCGAAGACCTAGACCGGGTGTGCCCAATTGTGGGTGTTGACCTCTGCTGTGCCAGCCCCTCCAAATTCCACTCCGGGAAGGCGACTGGCCGCCGAATTCCCCCGCAAAGCCACCAAGGCGCGACTGCGATCTATCCGCGGACAGGTCACCCCATCCTCCGACTCGTCCGTCCGCACCTCTACGTATCTTCTCGCGACGAACTTCGTCCTTGAGCTGATCCATGGCTGCTTGCTCAATGACCCGTATCGCGTCATTGAATTCTTGTTCAAATTGCTTTTGCTTGGTCTTATCGCGGCGAGTCTTATCTTGAAGCTCCTGTTTCGCGCGTCGAACGCGAGGCTCCAGCTGGGTCCTGATTTGCGAGTGCATTCTTTGTTTGAAGGCCTTCATATCTTCGTTTTCTTGAGCCATGGGCGTTTTCGTTCAGGTGAAAGGATGGTCGCTTCGTGTATTCGACTCTCATCATACCTCGAGGCGTTGCCTCGAGGCCACCGCTTGAACTCGGGAGATCGAAGCCGGATACACATCAAAAACGATCGTGTGAGGACCGTCAGGCCCGAGAACCTCCGCAACTTGTCCATCGCGAACGCCATGATGATTATCATAATGCCGCAAAAACACACGTTTAGAATACATGGATAGTACAGTGATCCTCAACCAAACTATTTTCTGTTAGCTAAGATGGCTGCCAATTCGGTGAACGAATTGACAACCAGATCAACGTCACCTCCTTGAGACTTCGGTTTGACTTCTCTTGAGCGACGGGCTCCTCTGCGGCCCTTTTCACGTAAATTGTCTTCATTCCAACCCCGCGGCCCCGTGAAGGTCCCATGAATGTGCGGCAACCATCGCACAATACTGCGGCTCCAAGGATAAATGCCTAATCGCCCCTTGATAAACCTTACTATCACTACATCAAATTCAACTGAGAGGACAGGGCTAAGTGACAAAGCAGAAACTAACGGCTTGAAAGAACCAAAGAGTTCCGAGGAGAAGACGAAGTCCCAAGGAAGGTCGGTAAATTTCGCCATGTCGACGAGCAACCTGGTGTTTCCGTTCGAAAGCGCGCCAACAATCATATCCTTCTTCAGAGCGTAAAGACCAGCAGTTGTGTCAGGCCACCCTAGGCCAAGTAAGTCATCATTACATGTGGCTGATACACCAGCTACAAACCGCGTAGACGGTGCCAAGCATTGTTCAAATTGTCCCGTTCTTCCCCGTCGAGTACCGCCCCAAAATGTTTCCACTCGGGGGACTCCAGCATCTTCTCCAATACCTGATTAAAATTCAGGAAGAAACGGGAATGGGAAAAGAGCACATCAGACCCCGCGATGCAATTCATCTACGTTCAACGAGCCCGTCCCCCCGTGAGCAATTTCTTGACTGATTTACGATGAATAAATAAAACCATTGCGGACCAAAAAAAACCACATATGGTCAATGTAACCGCGCCTCCATGTTTTAGAGAAGGCACTCCAGTCCCCATCTGGTGCTCAGACTGATTAGGAAAGCGCTCGTCGGAGCGGGCGAAACAAGGACCCACCAACCCCATATTTATTTCCAAGGGCGGCGAGCTCTTCGATCAATGAGCCGTGCCAATCCACAGTCGTGCCGAAGACGTCGAACAACAGAACTTGAACATTGCGCAAACCGTTCGAGTCTGAGACGTCCATGAGGGGCTTAGGTGGATCTTGCGAGTTTGTGGGAGAGAAGTGGCTGTCGTCCAAGTGGGCGTAGCCCTATTTATGTAGTGGCCGGGGGCCACGGGGTCATGGGATTCTTTGCAGAAGCTCTTAGCTTGGAGCGATCAGCCGAAAAGTGTTTTTTTTTTTTTTTTTTGGCGCGTCCGTCTAGATTTGATAGCCTTCCGCTGTCGGTAACCGATTCGTTTGCGGTGAGACCGGATTTTTTGCAGACTCCTGGTCCCCGCTTGGGCTGAGCCTGCTCACGTGAACACTCGCGTCTACGGATCTGCGACAAGCACAGCCAAATACTGGTTCAAAACCGATCAAAGCGATTTGGTTTCATTCTCGCCCAATATTCCCGGAAGATCATAAGGAAAGATTGAAGAAGCAGAGATGAAAAAAAGCGTCAAAAAAATATATAGTATCATAGTTGTACAATGCGAGATGAAATTTCAATAGCCTTTGTGGTGAAATAAACGGAGAACAAGGGTAACACAATGTGTTCTCCCGTCTACTGGCTCAGATCTCAGAGCTTGGGGCCGCAGTTCGACGGAAATCTGAGCTTGAGCTACCGAGTGCTTGTGAGTAAAACTGAAGTCAATTCTAGGAAACAAGGGTATGCAGATACTGAGAGTGGAGAACCGCATCTGAAATTTCGCACCTCTCGCTCATGTGTTCCGCGAGTTTCTGCTGATCGGCATCTTTGATGAGGAGCTAATACCGGACCAGTAGTCAGAACAATGTGACAGTATGATTTCACACTCCTCAGCACAGACGTCTGGAGGTCTCGCACTTCGCATTCACAAACACCGAGGCAGCGAAAGACTTCTATCATATTCTGTGGGTAAACCTTCCAGGGAACTCCACGCATCTCCAGCACACCGTCGCGGTAAATAGTTTGAATGGAAGTTGGGCGCCATTTTATACCCTTAAGCTGCGGGTCTTTCGGCCGGCCCAATACCCACACCGTTGAGGATTCCACTGTCCGAAAACGACGTCGCTGTGCAAAACACCGATGGCGGAACAGAAAACCGATGCTGCTGGCAGTATAGCTGTGGCGGCAATCTGCCAATGGAAATATGGAGGAATCTACGTTCACAATGGGTCGATAAGAGGAATGGCGGCATCGGATCACATACAGTACCCGGGGTTGACTGACCCCAGAAAGCCGCAAAGGAACTAAAAGAAGACGCTTCTGGAACACGAGATTACTTAGCTGTGGTTGCTGACCGTGAGATTGGAATTTTCCGGGCGGCCGGGATGAGAAACTCTTGAGTTGTATTCAAGCCAGAGGGTCAACCATCCTCGAGTGTCTCCCTTGCCAGCCTGAACATGCTTGGTAATTGGGTTCAACCGGAGAGTCAAACACCAGGCCGCCTCGGGACTTCATCCATCTGGAAGCGGGGAGGCGAGGTTCTGTACACCATGTCGAATTTTTCCTCCTCCCGCAAGCTTGCTTCACAATGTGGTTTTTTCAAGCAGTGCGCCAAGCAAGCGCCAAGGCGATGGTTTGGAGAACACAACGAGACTTTAACGAAGCCATCAACGTGGTACAAATGGAGGTCTATCGTACTTGCGGGTCTACTTCTTGGAGCCCGGAGATTCCACATAAACCGGAGGCGGCTCTTCCACCGCAACTTCATCAACCAACATCCGTAATTTCTGCCCGCCTCACAGCGAATGGGACTTGGCGAGTCTCTGGTGCCGGATGCTCAGAGACCATCGACCCCGCCTCCACGTCGAGGTTTCCAAAGGACGAAATTGTCTCTCTCGTCGAAAGGCGATTGGTCCAGATTGTAGTGAACTGGTCTATCCGGTGTCGCATTGACACCCTTTGTGCGCGAACGACGCAAAAGAGGAGCAGCAATAGTAAGAATAGGATAGGGAGTGTTAAGGCTAACGCAACGACTGCGTGCCGGCGGGAAGGACTGGATTTGCTTGGTGCGGGTGTGAGGAGGAGGCGGGAGACGAGGATGAGGAGAAGGAGGATTGCACAGAGGAAGAGGCCGGCGATGAGGATGGGGAGAAAGAGGATTGCGTAGGAGAGGGCGAGAGGCTGGATGTACCGTTAACAAATGGGGAATAGAAGTTTGAGAAACAATGAACAAGTACTTGATTGAATGAGAGAGAGAGGAGTTGAGTGCCTTGAAAAGTATGAAGTTCGTTCGGGATAGAATGAATCACAACACTTACTCGGTACTTGACGTTCGGCGGTGGCGCACTTTTAAGGGAAGTCAAACCCAGCTGAGTTAAGAATTATTGAAAGACGTACCTAACGAGTGCGGTTGTACTGGAGGTTTCAAACGAAGTTGATGGATCGGTTATAATCAGTCTATTCGTTCAGTGCGTGTAGCAAGTCAAGTCCTCATATGGACATACGTGGACGATATTTGTGTGGGACTGTCCGAGTCAGTCGTGGGTGTTGTGGTTGTTGATAAGGGTTTTGGTAGCACGGCGGTTCTTGTTCTAAATTTCGCCAAGCGTTTCAAATACAACATCGCCGTGATAGATGAATCGCTCACGTTGTTGTATCCACGAGATTGGACCCAGGTAGACAGTTAACTGCTTTCCAGCAGCTAGCTGATTGGGCTTCTCCCCAGACGATAGCCTAGGACGGAAGGTCACAAAGGAAAGAGGGCATCTCAGTGCGGATAGTACGTACGATAGCTGGGCGATGACAGCCAACAGAACCTGGCTGGGAAGTTGGAGGTTAGCGATTGGCTATACCAAAGCAGCGGAGGTAGTCAAAACATACCCAGATGTACTGAATACCACGTCAGCTGTCCCACTTCTGTCTCCCGCTGCGTTCTGCACCGGAGTCACGGAAAGAACAGGTTGGTTCCCTAGTAAACTTCGCTGCATGAGTCCAAACGAAGTCGGGTCCCCGTTATCGCGACTCCATTGCACAGTGACAAGCGTTCCACTGTTAAGCTTGTCCGGCAACGAGAGCGTGAATGCGTGAGAAAGCGAGAACACGAAAAAAAAGAGACTGGAGAGTTGGTACACAGTGCTCAGCAGCTGCGAATCAGATGAATACCGGTTGGTAACTCACAGAAAAACGGTCAACATGTACAGCCTGCTGTAAGAGGGTTGAGGTAAGTGCCAGTGGGAGCACCAAGATGCTAAAGACGAACTTGTAGTTTTACTGATGTGAGAAGGATAATGACGAAGAGAAGAGCCTTTGCCGAGGGCCCATATATGGTACATATTATTAGAGACTGTGGACAGTCGATCTCACTTCGATGTTTTCATCAAGATCGTTGGGCATTTGTATCCAGGATCCCACCAGACGATCTTTCCATCTCAGGTTGGTTGCGGCTGTGTGATACGCAGGTCAGTCACCATTGTCGCCCAGTCGAAGAGAACTTGGGAAAATTCTCGTTGGCCATTTGATAAACCATAAACCATCGCATTTTATGCAAACCAAAAGAGTCCGGCTTGCGATCCATTGAACTGCTGGAAATCCGTAATTGTATCCTGCCGGTCAGTTTTTCTGATAGATGGAAGCATGTCCAAGAATCAGAGGTAACTTGAGATCAGTCATCTGTAACCCTGACCGATTTGGCCGACAAGGTCCAAGTTGCTCGCCGTGCCACAGGCCGTGCAAACCGTTGCACCACTGCAGCGGATTGACGAGGATAGTACGAGAATACGACTGGTGTCGCCGACCCAATCGAAGCGGCTATTATATTAGACGCCCACCGGTGTTGCTGGGCGCTGCTGGGCGTCTAAGGGAATCTGGCATCGGCCATCACCGTGATTGGGTTTGCGCTCACCATCATGGACTTGAGCCGTGAACTAGAATCGCAGGCCGGGAGCCACACCCATCGCTCAGAGAGAGGTTGGTCTGAAAACCCTGGTTTCTTCTGTTTTCTGAGTTCCCAGGCTGAAGATTCCCCCTCGTCAGGCTCGGTTTTAAGCCGGCTGGCGTCTGCTGCTTCACGGCTGCTTAAGGTCGGCGCAGTGGAAAAAACGAAAGCTACAAATCCGGAACCTGCGGCTTTCGCGCCTACAAACAGGACCCAGGTGTGTTTTCTGACCATTAGATCTCTGCCGGGCTAATGATACGCACTTCAGAGAAGAGGAATTACAGTAAAGCGGAAAACGAAGAAGCATGTGCAAAATCTGGTCAATCTATGTCGGGAGAAGCGGAGAGATACGACAAAGCGTTGATCGAAAGCTGGAAGGCCGACATGGAGGGGGATGCTTATTTTCGTGGGTCCATTTTCATTAATCTCTCATCACATATCTCACACGAGACACCAGTCTGGTCTCTTCTCGGCCAGTTGGACAGCATTCCTCATGAGAGCTACAAAACCTTCAGCCGGACTCGGGAGATCTCACGGTAACTGCGATAATGCAAGTTTCGCAGCAGCTGGCTGCCAATTGCGAGCAATACAATTTTGCTCCGCAGCCGTCACCGCCTTTTAATCCCGCAATGCCTCGCTCTGGTGCAATGCGCTGTGGTTTATCAGCTTATCACTCAGCCTCACATGCGCATTGCTCGCAACTCTCGTCGAGCAGTGGGCGCGTGAATTTTTGCACAAGACGGAAATGC